>JAOTQW010110599.1:0-20877 GCA_026260075.1 Sisor rabdophorus | reverse complement strand
TGACAAATCACACAAAGTACATTGGGTTTATCTGAGTCAGAAAGAACACAACAAATCTTGCCTAACAATTTATAAAATTATTCCTCTTTGTAATTTATATTATTAATGGCTAACAGTTCACCTGACAGCAGAAAATCCCAGGTTAGATTCCCAGGCAAGGGGACCTACTGTGCGGAGTATTTATGTTCTCACTGCGCTTGCGTAGGTTTATTCCAGGTAATCAAAAACATATACATATATTATTCAGCTAAAAGAGCATTAGTAGAGCAGTGGTGGCTTAGTGGTTAAGGTATTGAACTGATACCAAAAAGTCCTCTAATATTTGTAAGAACAGTCTGGAAAATAACCAGACCATCACAAGGTTTGGATTAAGCTTATGCTGGGGTGTCTATGGCCATATAGTGTTTTAATTCATTGTTCACTAAAAGTTGCTTTGATAGAAACAGCTTATTGGTCTCACCACTAGATGGTGCACTAACAAAATAATGATTTGATATACACTATATAGCCCAAAGTATTTGCTCACCCATCCAAATAATTGGAATCAGGTGTTCCAATCACTTTCATGGCCACAGGTGTATAAAAACAAGTACCTAGGCATGCAGACTGTTGAATTTCAGCATGGAACTGTGATTCTCTTGTGCAAATCCAGTTGTAAAATCTTTTAACTTCAAAATATTTCAGTCAACTGTCAGCTGTGTTATAAGGATGTGGAACTGTTTGGAAATGACAAGCAAATCAGCCCAGAAGTAGAAGGCCACATAAACTGACGGAGCGGGTCACAGGATGATGAAGCGCATGGTGAGAAGAGGTCGCCAACTTTCTGTAGAGTCAATCGCTACGGACCTCTAAACTTTGTTGCCTTCGGATTAGCTCAAGAACAATGCGCAGAGAGCTTCATGGAATGCGTTTTCATAGCTGAGCAGCTGCATCCAAGCCATACATCACCAAGTGCAATGCAAAGCGTCAGATGCAGTGGTGTAAAGCACGCGCCACTGGACTCCGGAGCAGTGAAAACGTCAGTGATAAATCACGCTTCTTCATCTGGCAATCTAATGGACGAGTCTGGGTACTTCTGTAAATTTGGGTGGGATTATGGTGTGTGATTGTTTTTCAGGAGCTGGGATTGTTTTTTTTTAGGAGCCCCTTAGTTCTATTAAAGGATACTCTGGATGCTTCAACAAACCGAGACAATTTAAACATTTCCATGTTCCCAGCTTTGTGGGAACAGTTTGGAGCTGGCACCTTTCTCTTTCAACATGACAGTGCACAAAGCAAGTTCCATAAAGACATAGATAACAGAGTCTGGTGTGGATGAACTTGACTGGTCCTAACCACAACGCAATGGAACACCTTTGGGATAAATTATAGGGGAGACGAAGAGCCAGGCCTTTTCGACCGACATCAGTGTGTGACTGCACAAATGTGCTTCTGGAAGAATAGTCAAAAAGTCCCATAAACACACTTCTAAACCGTGTGGACGGCTTATTCCAGAAGAGTCGAAGCTGTTATATCTGCAAACCGACATCATATATTATTTATTTGGTGTCTGCCAAATGCTGTAAATGTAAATATTGAACCTTATGTATTTAAAATGGGATGTAACTCAAGGCAGGTAAGAGAACACTTCTGGTCATATAGTGTATATATAAAAGTTGTATAGGGAACAACAGTGGCTTAAAAGTTAGCATTGTTTCCTCACAACAGGAAGAACCCAGGTGCGTATCCCCTGCATTGGTCTTTCTGTGTAGAGTTCACCTGTATGTGTGGCTACTTCATTTTCCTCTAACAATCCAAAAAGTAGGTGTTGGTGTGGTTGTTTGTCTGTAAGGACTGATGAGGTGTCCATGCTGTACCCCTGCTTTTTGCCTGCCAGTGACAGTTGGGATAGATTCAGCAGATTCCTATGACCTTGATTAGGAATAAGCAAGTATCAACAATGTATTATATGGTTTTTTTATATATATATATATATATATAATTTATTTATCTTCTATACCCGCTTATTCCCAAACTCCGGGTCACAGGGAGCTGCTGGAGCTTATCGCAGCGCACATAGGGCAAGACGCAGGGGGTACACCCTGGAAAGGTTGCCAATCCATCACAGGCCACACGCACACAACCACACGCACTCACATTCACTTCTATGGGCAATTTAAAGTCACCAATCAACCTAATTCACAATTTTTTTAGGAAATAGATGTACACTAAGGCCGGCACGGTGGCGTAGTGGTTAGCACGGTCACCTCACAACAAGAAGGTTTTGATTCCCAGGCACGAGGTGTTTCTGTAAGGAGTTTGCATTTTTTCCTCATGCTTGCGTGGGTTTCCTCTGGGTACTCCGGTTTCCTACCACAGTCCAAAAACATGTACATCAGGTTGATTGGTGATTCTAAACTGCTCATAGGAGTGAATGTGATTGTGTGGTTGTCTGTATGTGGCCCTGTGATAGACAGGCGACCTGTCCAGGGTGTACTCCCTGCCTCTTGCCCAATGTGTGCTGGGAAAGGCTCCATTAGACCCTAGTGAACCCAAATTAGGGAATAAGCGGGCATAGAAGATGAATGAATAAATATACAATATATTGTCAAATGTTTGTGGTCCCCTGCCCATCAGATCCATATGTGGTTCCTCTTCAAATTGTTGCTATAAATATGGAAGCACACAGTTGTCTACAATGTTTTTGTATGTTGTAGCATTACTCGAACTAACAGACTCTAACACTGTTCAGCTGATGCTCAGCTGACCACAAACCTTTGGCAAAATTGGGCATGTTGCAAACTAAAAGGGGCTTAAGTGTGTTAAAATAAGCTCAAAACCTGTAGCTGGTGAGATCAGTTTGAGCCCTATGTGAGACACTTATTTTATTTTGGTTTATTTTTGTTATTTGTTACCATTTTCTGTTATATATACTTTTGATTCAGGTAAAATAACAAATAAACCAAATAAAACTGCTAAAATAGATCAAACTTAAAATAATTTTTTTATAAATTAATAAAAAAAATATTTCTTTGTATTATATTACAACATTTAATACAATGACTAAACTGAAAACTGTCTGGCTCAATTAAAGGGTTTACCTTTACTGACTGAATAGATTTATCAAGCCTACTCATATTCTAAAAAAAGATTTACTGTATAGAAGGCGTTGTTTAACTGGTTTGGCGTGCTTGGGTGAGGAAAAATGCAACAGCAACCTATTGCTTCAGCATTTTAGTACATGGGGTTGAGAAAGAAACAATAGTTGATGTAAGAGGAAGACAGAGACAACACAGAAGTCACGTTTATGACGGGTAAATGTTTTGTCTTATATCTTCCATGGATTTGGTTAAACATATACGGATAAAACATTACGCTTTTGGGGCCATATATTTATGTGTTGTCAGTAATATGTTGTTTGAGTAAGATAAGTAGTAGCTGTGAGATTATTTGCAGATGGATTATTAAAGGTTGAAAATTTTGGAAGTTGAAATTTTGTCAAAAATCACTGAAAATTTATTTATTTTATTTATTTATTATGCTTCGACTGTACTCTGTTTCACTTTATTATAGACAAAACGTATGTCTAAATTTTTAAGGGACCATAAAATTTAGCAATTGATCTGCTTTCCTGAAGGAAGGGGACAAAATTTCAACTAAATTTAATTTAAATAAAACAATGAGAAATTGCATACAACAACTTTGAATAAAGTGAAAGTAATAGTGAAACATGGCTGAGTGCTGGGTGGTGCAGTTGCTTCGTGGTTAGCACGGTCACCTCACAACAAGAAGGTCCCAGGTTTGATTCCCGGGTAAGGGGTCTTTCTGTGCAGTTTTTATGTTCTCTCTGTACTTGTGCTGGTTTACTTTAGGTACTTCAGTTTCCTTCTACAGTCCAAAAACATGTACATTAGGTTAATTGGTAAATCTAAATTGCCCATAGAAGTAAGTGTGAGTGTGTGTAATTATTCGTCTATGTGTGGCCCTGTAATGGACTGGAGACCTGTCCAGGGTGTGCCCCTGCCTTTCCCTGTGCACTCGGATAGGCTCCAGCAGACCCCTGTAAATTAGGGAATAAGCTAAGGGTATAAAAGATGTATGAATTAATTAATCAATTAATGCTTTGTAAAATCTGTTAGAGTTTCCAGATTTGAAAGTATAGTTTGAATTGCTTACATTGAATTTCTGATTATGGGGTAATTCCTGAAATACTTTTTAAAATTTGTAATAATTAGAAATATGTAGCGCGTTATTATATATTTAATAAAACTTATAAATGAGTCTCTATATGTTTTTTTTTAAAAATATTGCATTTTCCTTTATTTACAGTTTGGCTTATTTAAATTAGTCAATACTTTCAACCACCAATTAACGCTGTTTAGGTAAAAGAGGAATCAAGTCTTAATATAGAAGAAGTTTTCAAAAGAAGGGATATAATGAACTGAGAGAAAGAGAAAACAAATTAGATAGAGAGGAAGAGGAAAACAAAGACATGTGTGTTTAAAACACAGAGATAGGGTAATGAGAAGAGCTTGGCAATGGAATATGTGCAAGGGATAGATGTATAAAAAAGGCCAGGGTAATACCTTGCAGTTCTTTTTCTTTTGTCTTGAATTATTTAGTCATGAGTAGTTTTTCTCTGATTGTGTTTATTAATTGTTAAATCTTTTTGAGTGAGTTTTTTTAATGTTATAATCTTATTCCTAAACGGCCTAAATGTATTATTTTTCTCAAAATACCACATAATGACATTGTTTGTTTGAAATCCTAAGAAATGTATAAAAAAATTATAGTGCATAGTGGTTAGCATGGTCGCCTCACAGCAAGAAGGTCCTGGGTTCGAATCCTGGACACAGAGTCTTTCTGTGCGGAGTTTGCATGTTCTTCCCATGCTTGTGTGGGTTTCCTCCGGCAGTCCAAAAACATATGCCTTAGGTTGATTGTTAAGTCTAAATTGCCCATGGTTGTGTGTGTGTGGCCCTGCGATGGACTGGTGTGTAGGGAGTGTACCCCTGCCTCTCGCCCTATGTGTGCTGGGATAGGCTCCAGCAGACCCCCATGACCCAAGGTTCGGGAATAGAAGATAAATGAATGAATAAACTATTCACAGCCTTTTTTTTTGTTTTTGAAGCATCTTTGCTAACATAAAGTATGATGTTAGTAGCCTAAGTTTCCGGAGTGCTATGGATTAGGTTGTCATCATTCTTTTTCTTAAATCCTGACTAGCAAATCAGTTTCTGCTGCTGAAAAAACATGTGCCTATTTTCCTCCAGATATAATGATTAGCATTTAGGCTAAAAAGTTGCAGGGTGCTGTTGTTCTGAAAGGTTCACCTTTCTCCAGAGAGAAATGCTGGCACCTCCCTGACTAAGTTTCTAAGTTCGGCTGGGTGGCCTGCTCTAGGGAGCACTGACAGACTGCCCTCCTAACCTCTGCAGCAATGCTGGAAGCAGACATGTCTTTTTCCCAAAAACAACCTCTGGATATGACATGTGCACTCAACTTTTTTGGTCAACGATGGCGAAGCCGGTTCTGAGTGATACCTGTCCTGTTAAATTGTTGTATGGTCTTGACCACCATGCTGCAACTCAGTTTTAGAGTCTTGACAATCTTTTTGTAGCCTAGGTGATCTTTAGCAACAATTCGTTTTCTCAGATCCTCAGAGAGTTCTTTGCCACGAGGTGCCATGTTGAACTTTTATTCACCAGTATGAGTGAGTGAGAGGAACACCACCACATTTAACACACCTGCTCTCCTAACAAGTTTCATGACAACAGGAAGGGGAAATGGCTACTTGGACCTAATTTGGACATTTTGTCTCAGGGGTGTACTCACTTTTGTTGCCATGGGTTTAGACATGGCTGTGTGTTGAGTTTTTTTCTCAGGCCAGCAAATTTACACTGTTACACAAGCTGTACATCCAGTACTTTACATCTTAGCAGAATTTTATTTCTTTACTGTTTCCACATAAAAAGATATACAGAAAATTTATAAGAAATGTAAGGGGTGTTCTCACTTCTGTGACATATTACAGCACAGAACTAAATGTCTTTAATGCTAAATTTTTCCTAGACTATAATCACAACCATTTTATTTATCTTATATACCCGCTTATTTCCTAACTCTGGGTCACACAGTCTGTTAGAGCATCACAGTGCGCATGGGGCAAAAAGCAGAATTACACCCCGGACAGGTCACCAGTCCATTAGCGGGCCACACATAGACAAACAATCAAACACACCCACACTTACAATTTAGAGTCACCAATTACCATATGTATTACTATCTTTTTGGACTGTGGGAGGAAACCGGAGAACCCAGAGTACATTATACATGCTACTGATAAGTATAACCCAAGCTAACTGGTTTCGCAGTGACACTATTAGTAATTGGGCTATTAACGGTAATTTCATCTTGCAAATAATCAAATGAAAATAAGCTCATTTTTATTCTATATAAATCTTATTTACATTACATACTGCTGTTATGTTTTCCTCTTTTCTCTTTCTTCTTGCTTTTTTTCGTGCTTCCGGCTGCCAAACAGATTGTTATCCTAACATAACTTAGCAAATGTCAGTTTGAAAACTGCATCACAAGAAAAAGGCGAGCACAGCTAGTTAACGTAAACAGATATATCTGTGTTATAGTAATAATTCGATTCCAATCAATCAATTAGTTTAGCTGTTGGGGCCCCTTGGAAAAGCAGGGCCCCAGGTAAATGCATGAATTTCCTGTTCTACTAGTACAATAAATTTCTAATGTGTCTGTTATTATACTGATGATATATTGTTGATGCAATTGTGGTCATTTTGATGGAACAAAGGTTTCGAGTTAAACAAACCTCAGTATGACCTAAGAGCAAATACCCAACCCTTTTGGTCCACCATCATATTTGATTTTAAAAACTAGAAGATACCATAATGTAACATGAATCATACTGAAGGGGTTTTTTTTACAGAATGTAATGTGGTTAATACAATTGAGTTATAAATAGGTCAAAAAAAGGATGAGTGCACCATAACAAGACAAAAAGAGAAATTGACTTTATTTTATTTTGAAATAAAAATAATTTTACCCAGTATCTCATAAAGCAAACAAATCTCTTTGTAAAGTAAAATATATTATGGTAAAATATAACGTACTGTCTAAAGAGCTACAATCAAACTGCCTAGATTTAGATTCATGAAACATAGCCATGCGATTCCCTCAACAACAAGACATCACTCAAGACAGGTTCATCACTCAAGTGTCTAACACAGAAGACAGAAAAAACACTACTAGTTACTAATAATTAATTTATTAATTGATTCATCTTCTATACCCGGTTATTTCCAAAATTAGGGTCACAGGGTTCTGCTGGAGCCTATCCCAGCACACATAGGGCGAAAGGCAGGGGCAATCAACCTAATGCACATGTTTTTGGAATGTCAGAGGAAACCGGAGTACCCGGAGGAAACCCACGCAAGTGCATGCAAACTCCGCACAGAAAGATCAAGGCTGTATTTTATATTCAAATACTTGATATTATGATATTAATGATGAAAAATAATATTTTTGTACTACTAGATTTAGCTGTTTTGTTTCATAGTGTGTTAGAAAAATTATCTTCTTGCATCTTTTTAAAACACAACAGAAACTTTGTTTCTTTTAACGTGTTTAAATCAGTAGCAAAAAATATGTAAATCACCCATCTATCCATTGTCTATAGCTGCTTATTCCTAATCAGACTCACAAATATCTGATGGAGACTATCCCAGCTGTCGTTGGATGAAATGCAAGGGGTACAACCTGGACAGGTCACCAGTCCATCGCAGGTCAACAGTCAAACAACCACACACACACCCTCAAACTCAACTATATTCGTACCTACGTGCAATTCAGAATTACCAATCCAATGTATTTAGACTGTGGGAGGAAACCAGAGTAAACCTACAGAAGTACAAGGGAAACATGCAAACCACACAGAAAGAAAGTGTATAAGCATGGGAACCTGAAACTTTCTTGCTGTGAAGCAACAATGTTGCCGTGCTGCTCATATGCAAATCAGTGTACTGTTTTTGCTAGGTAACCAAACACCTGAACATATTTGTAAAGTCAAAGCTTCCGTTTTATTGTACTTTTGCTACTTCCTTCATATTAGTGTATTTATGTATAGAACTTACTCATTCATTTGGTGGTTTGTTCTCTGGTTACAAAAACAGAAATGTTTCATAGGTTAGTTGTGCTAAACTAAATATCAATAACCGATATGACGAATTTAACCTTAGTTAATAAGTTTTAAAGATCCATTCAAATTTACATTTAGAGCATTTGGCAGACATCCTTATCCAAAGCAGCTTACATGTATCTTTTTTATATCTTTTTATAAGGGTTAAGGGGCTTAAGGGCCCTACATTGATAGATCTCTGGTGCTGGGACTCAATCCCCGGTCTCCCAGTTAGCAGTCTAATATCTTTACCACTGTGCTACCACTTTTCCTGTCACAGAGCAGCTATTTCTTGTTAGTAATGTTCACTTAATTTTTAGTAGCTTAAGGTTTATTATGTTCGGAGTTGAACTGGAGACAGTTGATGCCAGTCCATTCGCATACTTTTCACAATCTATCTTTAAAACATAAAGATGTTGTCAGTTGTGCTTGTTGTCAGTCCCTAAAGATTACAGTGGAATCTTTGTGTGGACATCAGAAGAACATTTACAGATACTGCACCCAAATTGTACCTCTAGCTCAGGATGTAACCAGCAGTTCAGAAGCTAAAAGAAATAAAACCCAAGCCAGAATAAATGTAATAACGAGCTCTAAGATAATGGTGTTAACTCTATTGTATTTTTTACTCTAGAAAAAGTCTTGTTTCAAGACTGGATTTACCAAGAAGACCAACATGTGGGGTAAAATGTTTCAGTTATCTGAAAGTTGATCGAGCAACCTCACGCACTTTGGATATTGCGCAATCAAAATTATGATTTCAACGTCCTAGCATATTGAGACATTTTCAGTACAATCAATTTACTGTATCTGCATTTGATAGAAAACTTATACGTATAAGAACGTATAAGAATACAGAAAGAACTGTAAAGGCAGATTCTTCCTTCACTGGGTCACTATGCAGGATGACTCATGGGATTACGTTGAAATGATAACCACAGATCCTAAAGACTTGTTACACACAATAGGGGATACAAACCAAATTGGAAAACATAAAAGTAATCATAAAAGAAGACAGAAATGTCATAATTCTGTGCAGGATGTGGATAAACAATCCAGTGGTATTGGAATCAAACAGCTTAATGTTGAGCTAGGAACCTCAGAACCTCCTCAATCATGCAGATCTGTTACGAAATCTAAACTAACCTCGAATGGCATCACAAACCCAACTTTTCTTGAAACCAATGGACAAGATGGCACCATCAGCTGTGTTAAAAACAGCTTTCAGTTCTGCAGAACTGATCATGATTGTTCACAAGCAGAGCCACAAATCATACACTCTGAGAATAAAAATGCAAGAATTCAACGCAATGTTGCCTATGGTGCATGTCACTGTTACCAGGCAGTGCGCAGAGGGTTTTTACAGTGCCTGGAGGACACCCCGTTTATGGTACCAGGCCTGGTCTTGACCATCTTGTTTTGCGTGTCAATCATCGTCGTCATCGCTGCGACTGGCAGAGTAAGCCATACAGAAATTGTTTAATTACAGCACCTCAGCCATTAATTTGATTTATAATATTTACTTGTTTAGTCACCAAACAGTTAACATAGTTATACATTTCCAAGTATGTTTGATAGGTCTACATTTACTGACATTTAAAAGCTTCATGCAATTTGTTATATGATTTTCATCATTATTGACATAACAGCTATGAATTATGTTACAATGTTTTAATTAATATAAAATTATGTGACAGCATCTTGTAGGTCAGTGTAACATTTACAGTATTTGGTAGCAACTGAGAAGAACTTATTTAAGAATAGAATGCAGTGGAAGGTTGATGTTGGTAAATGGTAGATGTTGGATTGCTCATGAGAAGATTTCGGGTTTTATTCCCAGCAACCTGCCAATCAAATAGAATAGAATAGAATAGTACACAATTTTATTGTCACTGTACTCTTGTACACTGAGATTAAGGCTCACATATAAAATGTACAAATACAAATAAGTCAGATATAGTAATATATGCAACCAAACATGTACCAGATTTTGAATGTGCAAGTAGCAATGAAATAGATATACAATCAATGGCAACAGATAGCAGTATGACATGTTTAATAGATATGAACTGATAAACAGATATATAACAGATTTAACACGTAAGTGCAAATTGAGAGGTTTGTACATGTCATGCCCCTGAGCAAGGCTCTTAAATATCTACTACCTGGATAATAAAATGAGGTAAATGTAAGTTGCCCTGGTTAAGTCTGCCAAATTGCCAGAGATGCACAGAATTTTATATATGTATATATATTTTTTCTTTTTCTATATGAACACAAAATTGTCACTTAGGGTTATTACTACCTTTCATGAAAGTAGAAATCATGCAGCTGTATGAACAATGCAATTAAAATATTACACAATTGTACTAACTATGATGCCTTTTTTTTCTCCAACCTTTACCCTTCCACAGCATTTCACTGGACATGTAGGAGCATTAGCAGTGGTGTGCGTCGTGCTTTGTCTTTGTGTCCCACTGTTAGTGTGTTTGCCGTGTCTTCCCAGCCTGCGCAGGTGTGAACAGATGCTTGCGCTTTCCATCTGGTTCACGCTATTCATCACTGCCATTGTCTTTATCTTCACCGACAAAGTCATCACACCATGGGAACAAGTCAGTCCTATTTCAGATGTGTTTTGAAAAATATCTTGCACACTTTCCAGTAAATAGAATAAATAATTAGATTTTATGGTTTAAAAGTAAAAGAATGGTAAGGTTTATAAAGTGAACCTAAAATGATTTAAAAAATATTTTTATTATTCTGGAATTATGATTTTACCATCATCAAATCAAATCCGAAGTAACTACAGTAGAAACTCACTACTCAAGTAGTTTTATAATTTTTGATGGTTAAAAGTCAATTTGAACATCAATACCTTTACTTTTATTTAGCTTTATTTAAGCCATTATTTTCATAAGTAGTTTTACTTGTACTTAAGTTAAAAAATGTTTGCCTACACTACCCACCTCTGCTAACTATTTGCATGCCTTGTGATTCATTTGAATATTTAATAGAATATTTGTATTTCAACATTTGCATTAAAACACATTAAGACATTATATCATAATCATTCATTGATTCATCTTTATATCCGCTTATTCCCGAACTCGGGGTCACGGGGGTCTGCCTATCCCAGCGCACATAGGGCCACACGCACTCACATTCACTCCTATGGGCAATTTAGAAACACCAATCAACCTAATGTTTTTGGACTGTGGGAGGAAACCAGAGTATCCGGAGAAAACCCACGCAAGCGCAGGGAGAACATGCAAACTTCACACAGAAAGGCCGTGCTAACCACTACGCCACCTTACTGCCCTATATCAAAATCACATAAGCTTTATTGCCAAGAATGTTTTTTTATTTTGGTGTCACAGTTTCCAGTACACAGAGATAACAACAACCTGTAGAGGCATATAAAAGAATAAAAAATAGATAGATATTATTAGTAAAGAATAACATTTTCAGTGTCTTCAATCTGAATTTTTCTTTTAAGTGCCAGAATTATATCTAAAAACCAGAGAAAGCCACAAAACTGTTTTATATGTCATGTTCATAAAATATTTTGTTTTATATATAGCTTTCCTATGGTACATTATATAACATTATATATTATTTATTTTAATATCTGTGTCTCAATGTATTTGTTTCTTTTAGGTGGCTTTTTTTCTCTTTCTCTCTCTGTCAGTATACACAGTCTTGCCTCTTACACTCTGGTGGGCTGTGATCTTTGGTGTGGGCGCAAGCGTGTGTCATATCATCATTATAAGCGTCATTGTGTCTGTCGGACGCCCTAGGCCACGTGACGTGGCGGTGCAGGTAGGACACACCCAGACTTATACAGGAAAGGGTTGGGCCAATATGGGGAAAAAAAAACACATGCAAAATGATTCAAATAATCAACAGCTATACATAGTTTACCAGCGAACCACAATCTTAATCAAATCAACAAAATGCTGCCAGCTGTAGCCTGTAAAATTTAACATTTAAATTTGGTACTTTAAGTTAACATTAATTACTGTACAAAATGTCTTATTTTACCATCCTATCTGACCTATTTAAAATTCTTTCAAAAGCATATACAAAAATAACTTCTATCCTTTGAGCCGTGTTTGTTAGTATGTATTTAGTTTTATTAATTCTACTATTGTTAGCACACACTGCAAGAAAATTGAGGGTTCGATTACTGTGTCGTTCTGTGCGGAGTTTGCATATTCTTGCATATTTGTGGTTGTTCATCTATGTGTGGCCCTGCGATGGACTGGCAACCAGTCCAGTGTGTACCCCTGCCTCTCTCCCTATGTGTGCTGAGACCCCGTGCCCCACGAGCTAGGGAATAAGAGGGTATAGAATATGAATGAATTAAATAATAATACACAATAATCTATGTATTATTGTGCTCATCTTCTATACATATGACATTCAAGAGCAAAAAAGAATCAATGTCTCTTTCGTAGGTAATTGCAAATGCTGTACTATTTGTGTGTATCAACGGTGTGGGATTTTTTCACCTTTGGCTCACTGTAAACGCACGCAGAAAGTCCACCATGAGCCGAGAAATTTTCAGCTACAACCGCTCCAAACGAGCCACACAGAAGCGTGATCAGGTATGTACACACACACACACACACACACACACACACCCATTCACAAGTATGAAAATTGTTAAAATAGTGTTTATAAATAGTACAGTAGGTGTTTGATCTATTCAAAGATGTATTCAAACACTGTAACTATTGGCACTCCTGGTTAAGATGTGTTCCTTAGCTATAAATTAAATTATGATTGTGAGTAAGAAAAAGGTTTTCTCTGTTTCGTGCATGCTTCCCAAACAGCTTGTTGCCATGTGAAAAGAGCCCAATGGTTGTTTTGGCAATTTTGTGACCCCAAAATGCTATCATTTGTTGCAATTCTTTAACAGTGAGCTTTGGAGAACTTTTATTTCTCTTACCATCCTCCTCAGTGTGCTTGGAATCAAAATAAATTTGTGTCCATGTTAGGGCTTGTTTACCCTGTTTCAGTTGTTTTAAATTTCTTAATGATTTCTTTGAGGGCGGCGCGGTGGCGCAGTGTTTAGCACGGTTCTGGGGTTGAATCCCGGACACGGGGTCTTTCTGTGCGAAGTTTGCATGTTCTCCCTGCGCTTGGGTATCGCGGGGTATACTGCGGGTACTCCGTTTTCCTCCCACAGTCCAAAAATGTGCGTTATAATGTGTGGTTGTGTGTATGACCCTACGATGGACTGGCGACCTGTCCAGGGTGTATCCCCCTGCCTCTTGCCCTATGTGCTCTGGAATAGGCTCCAGCAGACCCCCGTGACCCCAAAAAATTCGGGAATTATCTGGTATAGAAGATTAATAAATGAACGAATAATTTCTTTGACAGTAAAAATGGGCAGGTGCAGACGAGTGGCAATTTCCTGACTTGTGAAGGTCATCACACTTGAATGGTGTGTTTCTTTTGTCTTTCTAATGTTGAAGAGTGGATAATAGAGATGGCTTCTGTGTCATGTCATATGTATACCCCAGGGAAACAGGAAGTGATAAATTAGTAATTAAATGTTCCTAGATACTATGATCAACTTTGTAAACTACTGTAGAAATTACAAAAATACTTCAATTATATTTATTCCCTAAGATTTGTTAGGGGTGCCACAATTGTGGAACAGGTACAAATAAAGGTATAGGTATAAATAAAAAATATTATTTCTTAGTAAGGGATTCCCCGCCCCCTTCTACACATGTTAAACTGGGGTGCCAATAATTATGGAGGGAAGTGTAAATGTTGGGCTTGAACAGTTGGGCTTAAGGGTGGCTTAGTGGTTAGCACTGTCGCCTCACAGCAAGAAGGTCCCAGATTAGAGGGGTCCGTGGGTTTACTCCGAGTACTCTGGTTTCCTCCCACTGTACAAAAACATGTACATTATATTGACTACATTAGATTCACTTGCGCAAAAAAGTGACTGTGAGTGTGTGTGTGGCCCTGTGATGGACTGGTAACCAGTGTTTACCCTTCCTGCTTTTTGCCCTTAGAGAGCTGGGATAGGCTCCAGCAGATCCCGTAACCCCGAATTAGGGAAAAAGATGGCTGGAAGATAAATGAATAAATGTAAGTTGCTCTTGATAAAGGTGTCTGCCAAATGCTGTAAATGTATGTAGGACATAAATGTTGGTCTCTCTGAAAAAGAGTTTCTGCCAATGCTGTTCATTTGAAAGTGTAAACAGTTTATATATGTAACACCTGCAATAAAACACCTTAAGATTATTATATGGAATACTCAATAAAATTTTGAAACGTAAGGAAAATGGCAACCTAAATTAGGTGTTTGATCTGGCACAGTGCTGAATGCTGATGTTAACCTCTTCACAATAAAAAAAAGACAAATTATTAACACGTTTCTATTTTCACCACTGCTCCTGCCCCTTCCTACAGGAACACCTCCTTTTGTCTGTTCTGCCACGATACATTGCCATTGAGCTCAAAGGAGAGGTTGTCAAAGGCCTGTCTAGGACATTTGCAGGAGCTGACAACAAGCCAAATTTCCACAACTTGTATGTCAAGCAGCACAAAAACGTCAGGTGACGGTGCACAAAAATTATAATTCCAGTAAAAAGGTCCAAAATAAAAACCCATTTAAATAAAGTCAAATAATTTACCCAATTTTTCTACAGCATTCTGTATGCAGATATTGTAGGTTTCACTGCCCTTGCCAGCATGTGCACTCCTGAGGAACTTGTCGTCATTCTTAACAAACTCTTTGGCAAGTTTGACGACATTGCCAAGGTGAAGGATTTTTCTTGACTATTAATTCTGATCTCATTTTGGGCTTATGTCAAAGTTTATGCAAAAAAAACAAAATTGGTATCATTAAGGTGTTTTCTTCACGCACTTTGCAGAGAAATGAGTGCCTGCGTATCAAGATTCTGGGTGACTGTTACTACTGTGTTTCCGGCCTCCCAGATCCCATTCCTCACCATGCTAGCAACTGTGTACAGATGGGACTGGATATGTGCAACTCCATAAAGTAAGTCTAAGGAATCAGTGTAGCAAAGAAATCTCAACTATAGTGTGTGTATTCTTACAACATATTCTTTAAATGTGTTATTGTAGCTTAAACCAACATTGGTGCAGCTAAAGGGGTAGGATGGGGTAGGGGTAAAGATAGGATGATTTTAAGGGCCCATGTGCTTCCCCCCCCTCTCTGAGATCAATTTAATCTGTAGTAACTGTACTAGCAGTAATGAGTGATTTTTGTAAAAGGCCCAGAGTTGCTAACCAAGAAATAGTATTGTAAGGGCAGAGCTTTGGACTGATGGATGATGGTCAGGATTTTATATCAATTTTTACTGGCCAAAGGTGCAGTGTCATGATATAAATATCATCCCCACAAAAAAGACATTACAAACACAGATTGCTGGTTGGTTGGCATGGTGGTCTGACTAAAACCTGGCTACTGTCACATGGATCTCCCTGAAAAGCAAGCCGGAGGCGATGATTGCAAGAAAAATCTGGAGACTAGTATTCATTCCCCTGAGACTAGATAAGTACATTTTGGGTCCTGAGCAGGAACACTGTCAATTAGTCTTAAATATTCACCTAAAATCGATATTACAGATGAAGAGCAAGTGAACAGTAGGTCTGATCTGTATTTTTTTTTTATTATTCTTATATTGAGAAAGAACACATAATTTTCCACCCTCTATTCCTGTAAGAATGCGTAACTCAGAACTCACCAAAGGATACACATAAAGATGTTCAAGTATTACAATTTTGTAAAGCTCTTCTGTTATTTTTACCCTGGTAATGCACCAATTCCATCATTATTTTTTCACTCAGTAAGCTAAGTAAAGCGACATGTGTGGACATCAGCATGAGGGTTGGCGTGCACTCAGGAAATGTGCTTTGTGGGGTAATCGGCTTACTCAAATGGCAGTATGATGTCTGGTCAAATGACGTCACTTTAGCTAACCGCATGGAGTCTGGAGGCATTCCAGGGTAAGTCAACTGGTTATTTACAAAGTGGGTAAGATTAGATAGTTCCTATTATATACCTAGCATTAGCGAGTAAATTTATCACGTACATCCGCAAGAAGAACATGCAAACTCCGCACAAATAGACCCCTGTCCGTGAATCAAACTCAGGACCTTTTTGCTGTGAGACTGCATTCACACAACGCCACCTTGAAGGCCCCCCATTTTGAATTAACATCCTATAATTATTATCATCTCACAGCAAGAAGGTCCCAGGTTCTGTTCTCGTGCAAGGCCTCTTTCTGTGATGAGTTTGCATATTCTCCTTGTGCTTGTGTGGGAAAACCGGGTACTCCAGTTTTCTCAAACATTCAAAAAACATTAGGTTGATTGGTGATTCAAAATTGCCCATAGGAGTGAGTGTGAAAGTGTGTGTGTTTTTTTGTCTATATGTGGTCTTGCGATAGACTGGTGACCTGTTTAGGGTTTACCCCTGCCTCCCCCCCTATGTGTGCTGTCCAGCAGACCTCATGACCTGAGCTAGGAATAAGCAGATATAGAAGATAAATAAATGAATACATCAGTCATGATGTTTTTCTATTGTAGAAGGGTTCACATTACAGAAGAGACCCTTGAAAATTTAGGTGGAGCATATCAAGTTGAAGAAGGAAATGGAGCCAGTCGGGATTCTGCTTTGGAGGGCAGGAAGACATATCTAGTAATTGACCCCAACAAACAAAAGAGCTCTAGTCCACAAACAAAGGTGATTTTTTTATTTTATTGGATTTCGGGTAAAAAAAACTTGCTAATAACAATTGTATATTTATTTTTGTTTATGCTTTTAGATCGACACAATGAGTGGCAGACCAAAGCAGAGGGCTTCAGTGAGAATGTCTCAGTATCTAAAGTCCTGGAAAAGCATTAACCCTTTTTCAGAGCTTAACCGCCCAGAAGATGCATTTGCTGCCCCAATAAGCTCATCACATGACTTTAGTACATCAGAAGGGGACACCGTAAGTAGAGATATTATTGTATACTTGAGAATATACAGCTGGTAATTCCATGTAAGTCTTTGGGATCTTACATACTTATATAAAATGTTTGAATAAAATGTATTTTAAATATGTATATCATGGAACATCATGTTTGTGCTCTCAAATATACGAAATGTGAGGCAGGATGTCTGTCTGTCTGTCTATCTATTATTCAAATTCCCTAAAGAGATTGTTCAGGAATGAGTAAACAATGGTACAGCTAAAGTGTATGTGTAATGATTGCATACAGATGGTTTTTTTTGTTGTTTTTCTGTTTTTGTTACTGGAACCCCTGCAGCTCTACCGGTCCAAGGAATAATTACATGCATTAAACTGATCCACACAATAAACAATAAAAATAATTCATTCAGAAAAAAAATAACTTACTTTCTTTAACTTTCTTAACTGACACTTTTGTGATACAGGACTCAGTTAACTACAAGCCACAGATCCACCACCCTGAATATAGGTATAATGCGCAGCTTTGTTCTCTTTTTACAGTCAAATAATTTATTATAGTTATTATTCTAAGTGTAGATATTAGTTATCTGATTAACTTTTCCAACTCTTTTCAGGCATTCATTTGCATTGGAAAATGGGTCAATGCAGTCACTGGACCCAGTAGATGCTTCAGGGTGAGAGAATAAAACAACAGTTGAAAAATATACTGGTTTTTTTGTTGTTTTTTTCAATTGCTTTGGCTCAATACTCTTTTTTTTTCTCTGAAAGTTAAAATCTCTGAACAATTAGCAAATGCAAATGTTTTGGCACATGAGTGTATAATAAGTCGATTTAATTGTGAAAAGGTGGTATACATGCATGTATATTCCATAAATATCTGAAATTGACATTGTTTGTAATGTCTGCTAAATTGACAAATTAGCTCTAATTGCAATCCAATTACATCAACTGGAGAAGCAATATTTTACTTTAATTTAATTTTAATGAAATACATTCCTACAGAAATAAATGTACTGTTTTATGACCAGTATCGCTCATACAATGACATAAATACTTTTGGTAGCCTTGGCCAAATTAATAATAAACTAGGTTTTAAAGCATGAATTAAATGTTTTTGGTGAGTAACTACATTTATCTGCAAACAAGTTCCTGCAAACAGTTGTGACCTTTGCAGTCACTGATTAGAGAGTGTTTAGTCTGCTTTGAAAAATGTGCCAAAGCAATTGAGAAAAAGTGTAAATTATCAGGAATTAAATGATTTTTTTTAAATATTCTCTTCTAATTATCACTCTTATTTCTTTAGACCAAAAGCAAAAAAACTCAACTGGTTGACGCTGCTTTTTTCTGATCTAAAAATGGAGAAGCAGGTGGGACCCCAGCTCCTGTCTGCCATATACGTGTATTAACAATTAAGCAAAACAAAAAAAGCATTAAAAATGGTGTTGGTATTTACAGTATCGTCAGAGCGAGGCAAGCGATATCCATCAGTCTGCAGCCTGTGTGACTCTAATCTTCATTGCCATGTTCACTGTACAAATGCTCACATCACAAAAGTAAGAAAAAAGTCCAAATTAATATTGGATTCTCTAGTGGAAGGATAAACAAGCAGTAAAATGTTTTATGATATTTAACATCTATCTATCTATCTATCCATTCATTAACCATCAATCCATCATCCATCCATCCATTACTCCATCCAACTAATTAAAGAAATACACCTTTGGCAATATCATATGGAGTCACCTTTCCTGTCCAGTTGTTCATAATTCTGGTGATCAGCTTGGGATACCTAAAGGTACATACACCTGTACACTATCAGTCAATTATGTTGTGAAATAAAGAAAAGTTGTATGGAGAAAGATATTTGTACTCCTGACTATTAAATCAATGGCTCAGTTTAAAATCGCATACATCTTGAGTAGGTACCACATTTATGCACATCTTGGCAATTCTGTTCAGTGCTTTTTTTATACTCATAAATGCATATGAAATTAGGTGGGTAGAAACATAGCTTATTGGACACTTAAGTTCCTTAACGCATGCTTAAATTCCACAAAACATGTTAGTACATACTATCTCTGTGTGTTTTATCTGTAGAACTCCAAGCAAGGAATGCAAGGTATGTCTTTTCTACCATGTGGACTAGTGATCAAGTCGATGCTTAGACTTTTTCTGGTCTCCATTTGTCTTCTCATCATTCTTCTCATGGGAATCCTGAACATAGTAAGAATCAAACAGCACATACACTCACACATTTCATTTCTTTATGAAACTATCTCATTTATCAAACTGCACAGCTAAGGGTTAACTTGGCCTAAGCAGTGGAAAATTGGTGATGGGAAATGAACCCTTAGTGTGTATTGTAGTGTCAGCTGGGCAACAATTTAGCCACTACAATACACACAAATGCTTGTTCCTATTACTGTGGTGTTCTAATTATAAATACCCTTTTTATTTTTAGGAGTTTATTCCAGGTGATAACTGCACGAATGTCAGCAACAATGGCACAGCACTGGATAATCTTTGTCTTTATTCTGTACCGGTAGGAATACAATGAATAAATATATTGACCCCTGTGCGAAATGGCATACTACTTAATTAAGTACTATTTTCTAGTAAAAACGTACTTCCCAACTATTAAAAAAGTATGTTTTTATAGAATGGTTATGGCTAGTATGAATGAGATTCAGACATACTACATCCGCTATTTTGATATTCTCATGTGACTTACAATGGCACAACAGAGCAAATTTGTGTCATGTTTTACTTGAATTATGTTAAACAAGTGAAATTTAATTACAAGCAAAAATGATTTTTCGTTACAAATTTATAGCTACAAAGTACATTGTCGCTATTTTCCACCACTTCCTCATATGACTTCTTGCACCCTCATTGAACAGTAAAGTGTGCATTGCATGCATACTTTAAAATTCCAACTCTTATTATTATAATAACCTCTAAGTCTGGAAGGGCTTTACTTTATATTTGGGAGTGTATGGATTGTATTTTATAGTATAATAAGTTTGGACATACATGAGTGAGTTCAGACACTAGATCTGGGTTGAGGTCGCCATTTTGAAGTTCTTCAGTGAGGTTAAGGTAAAGGCTCTGTGAAGGAAAATCTATTTATTTGGCCCTAGAAGCTTTGTACACAGTCATATTGTCATGCTAAAACAGTGTTTGAACCTCTTAGTTCCACTGAAGGAAGAATGTAATGCCACAAGATATTCTAAATAACCATGTAATAAGGGAAGATTGAGCATGTGGGTATGCACAAGCTTCTGGCCATACAGTGTATTTTACCCATTTTACACTATATAAATCTATGTATAGTAAGATGATATGATTATCTAATCAGTCTAACTTTATTTCAATTAAACTGCTGATTAACAGATTTTTTCTGGTGTGTCTTTTGTTTGTTTCTGCAGTATTATCTGTATTGCTGTTTACTGGCAATGCTGGGGGTGGTGGTGTTTGTACGGTTGTGCTTTTCCGTTAAACTCATTCTCCTTACACTTGCACTCGTCGTCTACCTTGCTCTCTTCCTCTACGTTTATGCACCGCGTTCAGATTGCTACATGCTGCAACTCTACAATAATTCCAACAAGTAAGTTAATTTGAAAGTTCCCCATAGAATGACTGGGCATGATAAAACATAAAAGAATAAAGTGTGATCATTTCATTTCATCATCTTTACCCGCTTATTCCCGAATCCGGGGTCACGGGGGT
>JAOTQW010106337.1:0-21115 GCA_026260075.1 Sisor rabdophorus | reverse complement strand
TTGAGCAAGGCCCTTAACCCCCAATTGCTCAATTGTAAGTCGCTCTGGATAAGAGTATCTGCCAAATGCTGTAAATGTAAATGTTTGACATCAGATCATATAGATTATACCAAACAATATAAGTTGTAGGTTTTTTCAAAAACAAAATGCAAATAAACAAAAATTGTCAATTGGCAATTTAGATTTCTGGCATTTAGCAGATTCCCTTATCTAGAACGACTTTAAAATGTATTATTCATTTGAACAGTTGATCCGGGGTAGCAGCCTGGCGTGGAATGGAATGGTCTTCCCACGGACTTCTGATCAGCAATCCAACACCTTAACCACTTCCCTTATTACCAATTCAGTTTTTTTATTCTTTAAGAAAATATTGATGGTATTGCATGCTCTTAACTAGTGATGTGTGTAAGTATTACAGGGTTAAAATATTGGTTTTGGAAGTAGTAAATAAGGAAGAAGAAGGAGCGTTTGCTGCTCAGATATGAAGAAATGAAACCAAGAGTGTTAATAGTGGGTGTGTTTGAGGCTGGAATAAAGTCAAGGAACATCCCTGACAAAGCTACTTTTACTTTCATTTTCTTTTATTACTCTGCCTGGTATTTAGCTTTAAAGCTATAGCATATTATAAATACAGATTTTGAATCTCCACATGCTTTCATATGTACAGCTAAACACAAAGTTGAAATAAAATCTAGTCAGTTAGTTGTGCTCTTTGCCTGATGTAGTTTCTTTTTCTTTTCCTCACCCATAATTCCAGTATTTAAACAGACCCTCAGGTCATCTAAAGCAGCCCAAGGTTTAGTTCTTGAATAGAGAAATGAGATTCTCCCACCCCTTGAACAGCAAACACACAACACCCTGACAGTCCAACAGCAAAGTCACAACTCCTTTTTATCCTGTTTACTAGGAAAGTAATGCTAATTAATCAGGGACAAATTGACTAAAAAAAGGGATCACAGCATCATAGATACAGTACAAAAGTACCAGTACAATTAAAAATATTTTCAAGTTTTTTAATAGAAAAGGTTACAATTTTACAAAAATACAAATTTTTCCCTCAAGAAATAACCTAATTGTAAAATATATTCTGTTACAAAAACACTAGTGCATTTGTTTGTAAAAGGTCATATGTGGGTGTAAATGAGTAAGAAGAAGACTGTCTCATGATTTTTATAGTCTTGTTTCATAACACAACTGACATTAAAGGGTGAACTTTAAATTTGGACCCAGAACCCAAATGTTGGGATGTTTGACAAATATGGTAGTTTAGATTTTTATCAAGCAAAGAATAAAGAAAGATTAAAAGAAACCATCACTCAGCACATCGCACAAAGTCATGCTTCATAAAGCAACTCTCATTTTCCTGTAAAGTGCACATTTCCCATCAAGCAGCACCTCCAGGAAGTCAATCAGATGTGTTCACTGCTAATAGTGAAACAACACATTTATGTCTGATGTCACGCAGTCATATGCCATCGCACATGCACTGACTCATCTATGTACCAGATTCCACCCTGTCTACCATTGAAGCAATAACTCGCTGGCAAATGTGTTCGACTGGTCACATTTAGATCATCATGGGTTCATTTACCAGCAGAATTAAAGTTACCACTGCTGAACCCCTGAGCAGTTCCTTAGTTTAACAAAAAATTAAGATAAATGGGAGTTGCTCTGAATAAGATGGTTTACCAAATGCCAGAAATGTAAATGTATTAGTTAGTTCTAAAACTATAATGCCAGATCGCCAGCGCATGAGTAGTGTTATAAAAAAAACTTTATTATGCATATCAACTGTAGATGATACTGGGGTAAACTGTTAATTTCAACTACAACCAACTTCCTTTCATCTAATGACAGTAATTAACTGGATTAGCAACTTTTGAATGCAAATAATCAGGTCACATTGCTGAGTTCAGAATGACGATCTGCGTGTTGGAATACCTCTGGACTCAAACAGGTTGTTAAAATCAATACTAGAGGTTGGGAATTTGATTAGATTTCTTTCACCGATAATCAGAAAAGTTTATACTTCATAGTCAGAGTTCACCCGATTAAAGAGACATGGTCTTCTATCAACAAATCCTTATTTTTAACTATTATCTTGCAACAGAAAACACCAAAGAAGTATTATTTGTAATAACACCTTTACTTTACCTGTCCTTCCAGGATTTAGTGGCGCTTTTTTCTTTATCATTGAGCGTTTAAATTGTTGACATTAAGAACAAGATGCATATTGCAGTGTTTTTAAGTACAACACCCACTGTGTGAAACAGTAGCTTCACTTTGGTGAATATCATCAGGGAAATGCTTTACATGTTCCTTGTGGTATTTGTTGTTGCTAATTCAGAGACATTAGCATGTTGAACATTTTTTAGATGTTAGGTGACGTTCTCGTTAGCATGACTACATAAAGAGACAGACAAACAATGCTCAGTCTTCCCCTTTCTTACTGAGAAACCAAATTACATTCTCTTTCCACAAGTAGAGAATGTCAGTAAAAACAAGTAATTAGTTTATTGTGCAAACTCAGCACCATAATTAGATGCTTAATTAGATCAACTAGTTAATATAAAATTCATAGCTAAATCATCATAAATTATTATTAATTTATGGACTTGTTCGGGGGAAGGCTACTCAACTTCTTAACTTAAGATACTCACGAGCTCCGCTGCCGCGCTCAGACCGGCCATCTTGAAAAAAAATTACAAACTGCTGGAATTTTTTTTTTGACAGAACCCGCCGCTGTGATCACGTGACGGCTAAGTAGCTTACGTTTAACACCACAACGAGGCGAGTTGACAGAAATATCCAACCATAGCTCAAATCTTAGATCATTAATTAATTATGATTGACGATTATTTTTAATCATTTATCAATGATCCATTAATAGTCCACTACTGTCTTAAAGAAACTTGAAGGTTTCAATAACAGAAGTTCTCGTATAGTAATGCCTGGTGGCCACACCAAACAAATCACAATATCACCAAAGCTGCAGCATAACAGGTCTTAATGTGAGCTTCAGATACACCCAGGGACCTGTAAGGCATAACCAGTGGAGACTACCAGTGGGCCACACATTTAGACAAACAACCACACACACTCGCTCTTATGGGCAATTTAGTCACCAACCAACCTAAAGTACATGTTTTTGGACTGTGGAAGGAAACCAGAGTACCTGGAGAAAACCCACGCAAGCGCAAGGGGACTCATGCAAACTCTGCACAGAAAGACCCTGTACACAGGAATTGAACCCAGGACCGTCGAGCACCATAGCGAACTTAATTAATTTTAATGAATTAATGTTAATGAAATTGTATTTATAGCCAAAGTTGTTTGTGTAATATTACAAATCAGAAAGTCTCACTTCACCACTTTACCTCACTTCCATGCAGTATTTTACCTTTATAAAGACCTGAATGTTTGTCTCCTACACTCTTCCCACAGATACTTGCCACATGTCGTGTACAAATCTAAAACGAATGCTGGAGCCAAAGGACCAGCACAAGGAAGAGCCTAATAACCAGCCCAAGATGGCAGCCATATGGACAGACTTGTCCACAGCATATCCATGGCAAAGGCAGACTGTGTTGCAGCTCTCACTTCAGAAGCTGTGCAATGTTCCCTCTCTGAGCCGCCGAGTCCTCATCACTAACACGCTCCGGCTCATTCAGGAAGAAATCAGCCACCAGGAGGTGCCACATCCCAGCCATCCTACAGAGGGCAAGCAAAATGTTCCACAGCATCAGGTCAGTTTGACCCCAGCATGGGTTCTAGAGCAGGACGTTGAGCCAGATTTTTCTTTAAAGGACAACTTCATTTCTGCGTTGCCAGAAATTGACGAAGCAAGTGTCTCGTCTTTGTCCTTTTTCTCAGAACTGGAGACAAACAGAACTGAAAAGAAAATTCTAAAGCAAAACATCTGTCTCAAATCTTATTCTGACTTCACTCAGCCCACTTTAAGTCACACCCTCTCACCAGTGAACTCTCACGTATCAACATGCCCAGCATTCCTTCCTGAACTCTCTCTGGACGATTTCCTTTTTTCAGACCTTGACAACTTCCTGTGCGAGTTAAATCCTTGCAACTTAAACCTGTGTCCCAGCCAGAGTGCGCAGTCAAAGGTAGTCTCTATGGTGACAGACGACCTGGTGAGAAGTTTGACAAACCAACCATTCAAAACGGACTTAAACGAACTGGAGCACATCATGGAGGTGCTGGTTGGATCATGAGATTTAAAAAAGAAAAAAAAAAAGGCTAGAAACTTGTGATTTCTTTAATCAGAACGTGTGCAGGAGTCTATGGTCAGCTTTATATGAAATGCCTTAAAACAATAACATGCAGTACATTGTGTTACTGCAGTGTTGAGTTATGGACTGTAGCCTGAACTGGTGGCCATGAAAACATGTTGTATATTTATTGGTTTGATGTGCGTCTATTTATTATACAGCAGATAGTACAGGAATTAGAATATTATATATTGATTTTAATATTACATTTTTCACTTTTACAGAGGCGTATTTTGCTACTGAAATGATTTAAATAAAAGTGACTTTTCTGTAGACACGCCTTCTTTCTTTCCTGTCAGATGTCCGTGGGGGTGTACTGTGTAATACACTGACCATTGAACATCCTTCGGCTTTCTTCAGCCTGAAGTTGAAAAAATAAATCCATGCACTTAATGCTGTTTAATTTGTTAATTAAACAGCATTAAGTGCGTAGATTTATTTATATTTTTCATTTTTAAAAAAAGGCTGTATGTAGGCTTATGCAAACAACAATAGTTAATAAGGTTTAAAATTCATCCTTTTTTTTTACTTTAGTCATTTCAAAGCACCTTTTCACAGAACAGGAAGTAACTTTTACTTTCAAATAACACTTATTTTGCAAGTTATTTAAAAGTTTCACGTTTATGAGTCTCAGGATTAAATACAAGCGCCGTATTTTCGTAAATTATTTTAATTAATTGTGTTCACTAAAAGAAGATTTACACACAAAGATGTTTTTGTACAGAAAAGAGCCCGAACATGCTTAAACCAACCTGGCTCTTTTTAAAGGTGCGCGTACACACACACCGTATTTTCAGTGGAATTATCAGTGTTTTATCCTAGGAATTTCCCCCCAAAACAATTAGGTTTGTACATTTTCCACAGTCTTCCTGTACACAGTCACCTAAAGAATTTGAGTAATACAGTAGTACTTCCATTACAGCTTTACAAAGTGCAAAATTCCACACAGAGAGACAGACACACACACACAGACAGACAGGACGACAAAGCAGAAGAAAAATAAAATAAAAAAACAGAAGAAAACACGAAAATATTAGGGAAAATAAACAGCTAAAACAACTGTTTTTGTGGATGTTTTCCCCGATCCACACGCCTGAAAAGAGCCTTAAAGACGTAAAGAGTATATTATTGGTCCCTTATTTGCTAAAGTACATCAAGTCAATCATGATTCCTTCATCGTTCAGGTCACATTTAAGCGGATCCACCATACAGAGTATGACAGCGATGATAATGATGATAACCATAGGAACAAAGACCAACACGACGTGGTCGCTTTTCTGTCTGTGAGGTGAATGAAGCGCTGTATACAGTAAACGTGTTCAACCTTCATAAAACAGCTCTGATAAAACTAACTTTAAATCTAACACTAATCAAATAAACTAAAACGATTAAAACCTATAAAGCGTTTTCAAAAGAATTTAAAAAACCCTAATCAGCAGAATTTTGCAGGCAGTTTGGTTTCAAGTCTATTATATATTTATATAGGACTGATTCATGTGTCTCTTTGCCCTTGTTAAAGAACTTTTAACCAGTTTTTTCCTCAGCAAAACAAACAGCTGGAGTCATACTTAGCCATAAACCTAGAATGATATAGAAGTCTTATCAACGCACGCACGCACGCACGCACACACGCACAAAGTATTAGGGATGCACCATCAGTCATCAGTCACGACAGGCCGCTGGTAGGAGTAGGAGATGGCTGAGGTTTATAAACATATGTAAATTGCACTTAAAACGTGAGGTGAACAAAACCCCCAGTTACATTTAGAACTTAATTATCTTACTACTTTTATTTTTTGTGGGATAAAATAAGATCTACAGAGTGGGGTCAAGTATGGGGTGCAGAACGCTTAGGTGGTAGAAGTGTGGGTGATGCAAATCAGAGACCTTGAGAGCTTAGATGGTGAAACCAGATGTACATCACCAATTTAATAAGTCATGTCAAACTCTATAAGAGGAAGTAGCTGGAAATGTAACGTATGAACCGTATGCTTAAAATTACATTTACAGCATTTGACAGACGCCCTTATCCAGAGCGACTTGAGGGTTCAGGGCCTTGCTCAGGAGCCCCTAGTGGTGGCTTGGTGGCACTGGGAATCGAACCCAGGTCTTTCGGGTATCACTCAAACACCTCAACCACTAGTCCGACCCTTCCCCAGATTAAATGACAGATTTGGAATTTTTTAAGTAAAGACTGGCTAATGTTAACAGTCAACTAAATGAAAAGGGTTTTTTGAAGGTTAGGGCGTTATAGTAAAGTGTTGCTGGAACTTTTGTAAATCGAGTGCGTGCCTCCGTATGATGCTGGAATTAAACAAGGTGAAGACTGGGTGACTTAGTGCTACAGTCACATGATTAGATGACTGCTAAAGCTCACTGAGCTGGCAGATGGGTGCATCCCTAATACACACAACCTTCACCTCTGCTTTTTTCTTTTTCATCACACGCTTCCAAATGACAAAACTTAAACTGCAATCTGAATCAAGGTGAAGCAAAAACAACAGCCAAGAAAGAGAAAAAGAGGCTGGGATGTGGTGCGAGAGTGTGAGAAAAATAGAGGGATCAACCGGTGAGAGAATAGGGGGATATGGCAGAACAGGAGGGAGGAAGAGGAGTAAGTGTAGAGGGAAACATCAGCACTTTGGCCTGCATAAAGGAGAGATCAGGTAGAGCAGAGATGACACTCCGTGCCTCTTCACTTAGATTTTCTTCCTTCAGTGTCTGCATCCGCCTGTACACACACAGATGTGTTGTTATTAGAGCAACACTTCACAGAAGTAGTTTATAACAGTCAGATGTGCTGCCCTCTGCTGTCTGTACAAATAATTTGCGTCAATGTGTTTGCATGCGTGTGAGACCTTGTGGATGTGTTGGTTTTCTCCACAGTGGACATGAGGCGAGCGAATGCGTCCACCACTCTATTGGTGCCTCCGCTCACATCCAGCTTAGCCTGGGTCAGCTCATACAGTTCCGGGTCAACACCTATAAACACACACACAGTGAACAATTGGACATGCGTGAAAATGCCACACACACGTTTGCCATCCTGGTAAGGATTCGCCGCAAGTTTTTTCTAAAAATTATTTTATGGTACAAACTGATTTCTATCCCCTATCCATATCCCTAACCATAACCTTTTGTTCATTTAAACTTCTTCAAAAAATCTTATCCTCTTTGATTTAGAAGATGTTGGACCCATTTGGGACCTAGATTTTGGTTCCCTCGTGTCTATGTGTATTCAGGTTTAGGTCACCACCAGGCTGTACAAATCCCCAAACCCCCTGTCACCCCCTCCCGAAACACACACACATTCTATAGCTGATTTAGAGCTGTTAATGCTAATCAAGCAAAGATGAGACCAAGGGAAAAAACTAATGAATGGAGAAAACTGGCAAGAGGTAAATGTTACACAGCAGGTGCCCTGACCACTCCCTTAGCTGACCTGGTATGGAGGTAGTGGAGCTGGAGGGTGACTCGTCCACTGGGCCAAAAAAGTCCAAATTCAGCAAAGACGAACCTCCACTCGCTTCAGTAAGCAGAAAAAAAAGAGAAAGAAAAAGGAGAGAGAGAGAAAGAATAAGAGAGAAAGCATGTAGCAGAGGAAAACAGAAAGGAAAAACAGAAACAAGACAGACATACAGTGTGGATATACACATGCATGTTGTTAGTACATAAGGAAGCATGATATTTTTAACATCCACAAACATGAAGTCACCCAAAACTCTTAGCATTGAAAAAATGCAAAACTATTTGATTCTTGGCTGATTTTGTATGCCTGCCCAGGCCAAAGAAATAATTAGCCTATAATTTTAATTATTAAATTTTAATTTCTTTAATTTTAACAGTGAGACAAGAATTTTAAGTTTTTAGATGATTAGAATTTGGAGCATCACAGAGGTAAGAAATTTTTGGCCAGACGTTTCTTGGTGTTGGCTACCAGGTTTTGCACACATCTTAGGAGGGATTTTTACTTTTTGCAGATCCTCTCAAAGTCATTAAGGATGATCTCCCTCCACAGATTTTCCATAAGATTAAGATCTGGAAACTGACTAAGCCACTTCAGGACTAGGCACACTCGGCATTAGGCTCTGTGTTTTGGGTCATGCTGGAATACACATCCACAATCAGCTCATTTTGTAATATCTGGAAAACCAGTTTCATGGACTGTATTTTTCCAAATAAACACATGACTAGTGGTTGTAAATGATAAAATAACAGCATTGGCGCAATAGTAGTTTAGCATTATCTTTAGGGGCTGCACCTACAATATCTGACAGTTGATTATTCAGCGATTATTAGATCAATTAAACAATTGCTCTGCAACTGTTTCAGTTTTAAGTATGTTATAAGTTTAGAGTGACTTCATAGAGAGATATTGCTTGCTGTGTTAGGAGGTTAGAAGCAGTTAACATGCTGTATACCTCTCTGGAAAGCCAGCATTACTCAATCATTTTTATAAAAAAAATGTATAAGCAAAACATACCATCTAGGGGGTTTGTAAGGCCACTGCTGCTCCAGTCAAACTGTACTGGCGGAAGGGACTCCTTTATTGAGTTGGGGAGGAAAAAGAGTCACAATAGCAAAAGCTAAAAATAAAATACTTTTGTGTATGTTATTACATTTTCAGTAATAAAATAAAATTCCAATTTTATTTTGAAAACAGCCATTTCTATAACCTTTCATTGATCTGAATTGTGTGAATTTACTGATGAATGGGGATGCTTTAAAGGATTGGTTTTAGAACATAACTAGCAAAAGGATAATTTAAAGAACACACCTGTGCTGAGTTGGAGGGGCAAGCGGTTGTCTCGGAAGTAACAAATGGAGACTGTGCTATGGAAGCAATCATCTCAGCAGCGGAAACAGGCTTTACAGGCTCTTTAGTGGGTTCCAGCATTCCCTAGATAGATATAGAGCAAGAGAGAGTGTGTGTGTGAAAATACAAAGAATAAATGAAGGGAGTAGCATAAAAGAGACAGAAATTTAATGAGAAATTTAATCATTTTTAAAAATCTGGATTTAGGAAAGCTTCCTTTACCAGACTGGCGGCATACATGGGTACAATAACAGGCTGCTTCTTCTGACCTGTAAAAAGCTGAGAGAGAAAGAGAGAAGGTTGGGAAAATGAACATGAATTCATTCATCTTTTATACCCGCTAATTTCCTATAAACTTAGAGTCACAGGGGTCTGCGGGAGCCCAGAACACACAGGGGAAAAGACAGTAGTACACCCTGAACAGGTGTGAATATTCACGTCATGTACAGTGGTCCATGAAAGTTGTGAACCCCTAAAGACTTTCTATATTTTCGCATAAATATGACCAAAAACATCATGAGATTTACACGCATGTCTTTAAAATAGTTAAAAAGAACCCAATTACACAAAAGAAACAAAGATATTATGCTTGATCGTTTGCATTGTCACTGTACTTACATACGAAAAACACTTACTATGTTACGCGTGTCGATGCCCAAAGAGCAGAGCAGAGTTTTGTTACTGTGTGAGCCGCCCCACTGATACCTCAGACCAAATGCATTGTGGATGTCTTGCAGCTGCAACCACAGCCTCACTCCTGGCACTTCACTACACCAGAGAGAGATTATTGTAACACCTTAAATCAACATAAAGATGTTCCTTTGTATGACCATTAATCTGGTTTATCATTTCCACCACAGCCAGGCTTGAAGGTCAGACCATTTCATTTTCCATTTATTCATCTTCTATACCCTCTTATACCCTAACCTGGGGTCACAGGGGTTTGCTGGTGCCTATCCCAGCGCACACAGGGCGAGAGGCAGGGATACACCCTGGACAGGTCGCCAGAACATCGCAGGGCCACACAGACGAACAACTATACACACTCTTGCACTCCTATGGGCAATTTAGAATTAACAATTAACCTTATGTAAATGTTTTGGACTATAATAGGAAACCGGAGTACCGGGGAAAACATGCAGACCTTACATAACAAATAATAAACTTTTATTAAAATGCCTAGCAACGAAGTGCAATAAATTAAGGTACTAACAGTTTTAATTTTTGAAGTATTGGTTTTTTCAAATTTTTTTAAAACCTAATTTAGTTCCCGCACATAACATGGTTTTTTGATATAAAATATTTTTAATTTTTACACATAAGAAGTATATTATTTAATAAATGAAATAAAAACAAACTAAAAAAAAACCCCAAAAACTTAGAGAATGGAACCTGCTGGTGTTACACTAGACTGAAACACTAGGACTGGGTCCTGTACAGCTGCAGGTTAGTGTGGGTGTTGGTCTTACCCACTGACTGGTGCTGGTTCTTTCTCTGGCTTCTCTTCTCTCTTACATAATTCTAGGAACGTTTTTAGAGGCAGCACATCCTTCTCAACATAAGGCAGAGAGCTCTCCAGAAAACTAGCCAAGAAAAGCTTCTTTAACCTGCTTACAAGAGACACCTGCAGCAAAAAAAATAAAAGAAGGATCCAGATGTCCTTATAAGGTGTGTAAGTTATGTAATATAAAATACCAAAATGATGTATGAGGTACCATGGCAGTATGATAACCTGATAATACATAAATAAATTTATATTTATATGCATGACTAAGAGTGGAGGTTTTAAAAAGCCTTGCAGAATTTTGTTTCTACTTGATTGAGTGCTGTGATGAACGGGTTTGGCAACCTTTCTAAGTAAAATAAATGCAACCTGTCTGGTTCAAATGTCACCAAAATGCTGTGGATAAACTAAAAATAAAAAATAAAAGTTAAACACACCATTATGCTGTCTTTCCTGCATTCTTCATCACTGTCGCTAGGGGGGCCTTTAAACTGTTTGCTGTCATGCCAGTCGTCTTCTTTGTTCTCTACAAAGTGTTCCTGGTCCTGACCGAATGTTGCCCACGATTCCCCGGCCTCCATGTTCATCTCACTGAATGCCTGCCAACCCCCATTATTGTCAGGACCAGCCTCTAAGGGTGCTGCAGTAAAATCCGCAAAACTGTCACTACTGGGAAGGTCAAGGTTTTCTGCCCCCTCTTTGCATTCTTTCTCTTTTTTGCCTGGTAGTCCACACACATCAAAGTCACCAAACTCATCCTTATTATCACTCACTGGTCCCGAATTATTCTGCCTGACAGACTCTGGGAGAGCAGTTGATTGAAAAGCATGTGGTGCCCCCTGCTGATCAAAATCAGCAAAGCCAGTAACGCCAAAGTCACCAAAATCCCCAAAGTCCTCATCATCATCCTCTGCCAGCTGGCTGTGGTCAGCAGGAGTGGCAGTCTCCTCCTGTAGCGGAGGAGAAGGTACTGACCCTGTAGTACTAAAATCCCCAAATTCCTCGAGCGCTTCTGTGGACAGAGGTCGACCAAAAGAGGTCTCTGTTTCAGTCTCAGTTTCTGTGTCATTTCCAGAAACCTTTTCTTCGGTAGGCTCGCTGTTGCTACCTCGTTCATCCATGGAGACAGGGGAAACTCTGTTATCTATATTTTCCCTTACCTCCAAAAAATCCGGCAATATCCTTTGCTCTGTACTAACAGACTCAGTAGTATTTGAGTCCTGAAGTACAGTGTCAGTTACCTGATCCCTTTGTTCATAACCCCTTTCTCCATTGCTAAAGTGATCTGAAGCTTCTTTAAATAAGGCAAACTCTGTTACACAATCATCCTCGTCATTATCCACTGCTTTGCCAGCTATGCTAGATCTATGATTTTTCTCACTTTGTGGTTGGTTGTCTTGTGCTTTATGTCTTGAGTCATGGTTTGAGTTTGGCAAGTTTGCACTGGAAACATCAGAATTTGAAAAAGCAGCAAAATCCGTAAAATCCTTGTCACTGACAAGTGCAGCGGGACAGCAGTCCTCTGAGGAACTTGTTTCTCTGTGTTTGTAACATGAGAGAGAATCTTCCTCTGTGCCAAAATTTGCAAAGCCATTTGTAAAAACTTTTTTTCCATCACTGCTGTCCATATCATCACTACCAGTCCGAGTATTTTCCAGCAAGTCTGAAAAGTTTGTGTAAGCCCCATATGAAAGCTCTGTAACCTTTTTCAGTTCGTCCACGCTAACAGTCCTGCAGGCCAAAGCATCCCCCTGGCTGCTGTTCAAAACCATTGGTCCATTAAGTCCAAGAACTCTTCCATTACTTAGCAACTCCGGTGGAGATGTCGCAGTCAGTGCCTGCAGCTGATTGAAAGTGGTAGGAGTCTCGAATTCCGTGAAGCTGATGCTGTTGGGGACGCTGGTAAAGTCACTGAATTCATCATCATCCTCATCAGCAATGTCCTCTAAGGGTGGAGGAGAGGATGAGTACATGTGAATCACGTCTGGCTCCATGGTGTCTCCACTCTCAACAAGGAGCCGAGACTTTGTACCTGGGATTTTTGAGCAATGAAGAAACGAAATGAATTAGTTTACCACAAAGATACTTAAGACTGCAAACAGTTATAAAAATGGTGCTACATTTATCTCAGGTTTTCTAATGGTGTAGAATCTGAGATGTCTTTATTTCATTACGTTTTGTCTGACAGCTTTACCAATGAAAAATAGATTAGGAACACTTTTGCTTAGTAACAGTACTTAATTAAATTCTGTTTGGCACCCTGATGAAGTCCTGCTGACACCTGTGTGGTGTTCTACACACTCTGGAGCATATTTATGACCTAGCACATTGTTCTTGATCTTAAATTGTCAGGAACCTTTCATAGAACCCAATGAGATGAATTTGGAGGGTGCTTTTGGATTAACTGTGTATGTAATGACAGCTGAAATAAAGAGTCTGTAGACAAGAAAGAGGAGGAGGGACACAACACCCAAACTCCACTCAGAGAAGCATTCAAGCAAGCAAAGAGCAGATAATGTTACACTGGAAAAATAGGCATAGTAAAACAAAACGAGGAAGTTTCTCTGTAAGTGAGGTCTAGAGTCTGTATTTCTTCAAAAGCTTTACTGATTAAATCAGTGGTTACGTCAACCTGGTGACCTTGTGAATTGTGGAAGAACAATTCTGTTTGGAGCTTCTTTTAGCAGGTTAACACAATGTTTTAAATAATTCTCTATAACAGAGAGCAGAACTTCAATTAATCTCACAATTTTATTGCAAGAAAACAGTAATTCAAAGTCAATTTAAACCCACAAAAATAAAGAGAGTAAAACAAAGTCCTAATTTTTAAATTAATCATTGATTAATTACTTCTATTACACTATAAATTAAAAATGTTTATTAAATACCAATCTTAAATTTTTGTAGTGAGAGCACATTAATGGGAACAGATTGGTAATAGTATAGTTGAAGAGGCTTGTTTGAGGTTAGATTTTTTTAAGGAGTCTGTTAAACTTTTTGAACATGTTCAGTTCAGACAAGTTTCTGCTGTGTGGATTCTCAACACCAAGACAAGCTGCTTATATCATGGGTGAAACTTGTCCAGCTGCTACTGCTGCAACCTTGAGCAAAGTCCTTAGCCCTGAACTCATCAGATGGATACAAACAGAGATAGATTTAAGTTGCTCTGGATAAAGGTGTCCGTTAAATAGAAAAATAAATAAGTCTCAGAAATCTACATATAAAAAATATATAAGCAGGGCATGTTAACAGGTGGGTGCGTGGTGGCGCAGTGGTTATCACCGTTGCCTCACAGCAAGAAGGTCCTGGGTTTGAATTCTGGGCACGGGGTCTTTCTGTGCGGAGTTTGCATGTTCTCCCCCCCCCTCCCGCTTGCGTGGGTACTCCGGTTTCCTCCCACAGTCCAAAAACATCTGATGGTAACGTTAAATTACCTGTAGGAGTGAATGTAAGTGCGCGTGGTTGTGTGTGGCCCTGCGATGGACCTGTCCCCTGTCTCTCGCCCTATGTGCACTGGGGTAGACTCCAGCAGACCCCCGTGACCCCGGAAAGTTCGGGAATAAGCGGGTATAGAAAATAAATGAATGAATGAATGTTAACAGGTTCTTTAACTTAGTCCTCGACCATACACTTTACAATTACAAGGCGAGCACACTGGAGATCACTTCAAGCTCATAAAGCGTCTTTTTTCCTCTAGACATCTTCAATCAGATCGCCAATTTCTTGTAGAGAAAATAAAAATGGGTAATACGATACAAACGCCAGTAAACGCGCGCAACTCTCGTCACGGTCGGGACTTCTTTTTGAGCTGCTGTTAAACAAACATCTATCGATCAACACCGATTCTGACCAAACAGCCAACAGAACCTTCAACGGCGCTATAATGTATTGCTTATCAACGCACACAACTCGTATTCGTATTTAATTTTAATAACGTTTACTCTCGAATTTAAAAATAAAAAATTGGGTTGTGTTAACACAGCCGTTTTAAGTAAACAGACATCTGACAAACATCCTACTTGTGTTGGCTAAAGGGCCCAACCCAGTATAAGAGAATTAGCTTAGCATAACACTTCGGTGACAGACGGCTAACAAAAATCTAAATCGCCTAAATGCCGTTTCTCTGAAAGCGTTTTCATAACAGGGTAGACATGTGAACGTTTCCTCACATCACTGTTTTAAGGCTAACGCTGCTGTTAATACTAAAAAATACCAAAAGGCTGGTTCGACACCACGTCTCGTTCTCCTAGTTATCTTCAGCAAACATCTACCTACCTTATAGATGTTGGCGCCACACTTCCATGTCTTACGATAAGATTTAAAATCCTTATCCTCCAAAAAGATGTGAACAGTTGAGTTTTGTGACACAGCCGGCTGTTTGGCTAAGGACAGCTAGGCTAAACCAGCGCTTTTGTATGTGTGAGTATGTTTGTCTCTCGACAAGAATAACTAACAACACTGTTAATTAGACATTTGACCCTAAAGTTAACAAAACGTGTCAGTTCATGTGTCCGCTTTGCCAGCACAGTCCACAAGGAGTACACCGCTAGTGTTGCCCAAGAAAAGGCTCTCTGAAACGGGAAGTCTGGATGATAATTCCACTCAGAATTTACTGCTAGCACCTCGCACCAGGAAGTGTTTAACATGTACGTCTTCTTGCGCATGCGCCTCGCGACCAGGTGAGCGCACCCCAGCGGTGCGTTTACAATATGTTCAAATTAAGAAAATGAAGATAAACACTATGTAAAAGACGCCAGAGGAAAGTAACAATTTATTACTAGTAACGGGTTTAAAAACGCGGGAAAGTGGAAACTCGGTGGTTAAGGTTTTGTGCTGGATCACCATTGGTTTAAATCCCAGCAGCACCTATAGAGGCCATTGCTGGGCACCTGAGCAAGTCCCTTAATCCCCAACCGCTCAGTAGGATAAATAAACGTATATAGATAAATGTAACTAGCTTTGGATAAGAAAGTCTAACAATTGCCAGAAATGTAAGTAAATACATAGTGAAAACGAGTTAATGAAGAGCCAAGCATAGGATTATTAGGGGACTTGTGAGAGTATAAAGAAATCAGGATAAAATGTTAAAGGTATCTAAACTAGAAAATAAGGATATTTAAATGATAATATTTATTCATTCATCCTCTATACCCGCTTATTTCCGAGCTCAGCGTCACAGGGGTCTGCCCATCCCAGCGCGCATGGGGCGAGGGGTGCACCCTGGGGAGTTCTCCAGTACATCGCAGGGACAGACGCACACAGCCACCTGCACTTACATTTAATCCTATAGGCAATTAAGTACCCGGAGGAAACCCACGCAGGTGCAGGGAGAACATGCAAATTCCATACAAAAATGGGATTCAAACCCAGAACCTTCTACTTGTGAAACAACCATCCTAACCACTACGCCACCCCTAGGATAATATTGTGACAGGTTTGTGTTCATCTGAGCACCACAAACACATGCGATTTTAAACATCTTACTCCAGATTTATTTCCATTTTGCTATTTGATAAAGCTCTACTCTTCTAGTAACATTTCCCACTAAAATGTAACGCTTGAATGTAAAGTATCTCTTCATTCAGCCCCAACAGTATTAGTGAGATCAGACACTAATGTCAGATAAGGATGTCTGGGGGCAGTCACCATTCCAGTTCATCCCAAAAAACAGTGCAGAACACCCTTTTTTTTTCTAATAAAAACACTTTATGTGATAATGGAGCTTAGGGGCTTTGTGCACAGGTTCATTGACCTGCTCGAACATTGTTGGAGTCTCTTAGTTCCAGTGAAGAAATTATGAAATGCTACAACACAAAAACATTCTAGACAACTGTGCTTCCAGATTTGTAGCAACAGTTTGGGCAGAAACCACATATAGATCTAATAGGCAGGTGACAAGAAACATTTTTCAATATAGCGTTATATAGTATTATATATAGGTAATAGTGTTTGCAGTTCAATAAAGACATATTTCTAAAACAATAGACAAGTTAGACATTTTAATATATCTGAATTTTCTTTCTGAAAACTAAAACATAATGAATAATGAACAATAATGCAACTGATACATTTTTATAGCTTTTATCATATATTTTTTGATCATCTTCTGGTGATTGTTGTTTTTAGGATTACAAGTCAAGGGCCATCAACCTAATTTCTTCATCAATTCACATACACTCTTTTTAACTTTTTGAAAGTCTTGCGGAAAGAGTCAGGGAACAGAAAGATAAGGTGGATGATGTGGAAACAGAAAGTGAAACTAGATTACACGTCTGCCATTTACTGAATATATAGCAGAGAAAATAAAACTTTCTCTAATCCTCATGGGCTGGTAGATCTTTAATTGATCAATTATGAGGTCAAACATTTTACAATGCCTTAATTTATAAGTTTATTAAAAAACACTTCTGTATCCTGTAGCTGGAATGTTTGGGTAAAAAGGTGCACCTGCAACACTGAAAGGCACTTCAGGTTTCTCATTATGGGTTTTTGGTCAGGTGTTCCAGGATGAGAGGCAAGGAACCCTAAAAATGTTTTTGTCCCAAATGCACTTGGGTCCTTTCTAATTACTCCTGACCGCTGGCAGATCATGCTTATTTACTTTAGGGAACAGTTCTGATCTATATATTGCCAAACAAAGCTTTGTAGTGTGTCGTTATAATGGGACAAAGATCTACTATCATGTCTGTGGGCTTTATAATATTGTATCAAATATACTCAGTCCTAATGTTTTCTCCAGCATACTACATTAAACATGCAACCTGTTTTTCAGTGTTGGCTGTATTTTCTACTATTAATGAAAAAAGAAAAGGAAAAACCATACTGTCCTATACGGATGAGTGCTAGATAGGATGAGGTTTATTCCAGTACTGCACCAATACGACTCTGAAATCTCTTGTGATCTGTTCGAAAACTTTAGTCTTATAGAACAGACTTCTATAGGTCCAAGTTCCATTTCACGCAACCAGCATAGCTCAGTTTAGTTTGGTGATGCTCAAACTCCCGTTGATCTGGATGGTGTCGATGGACATAAGCAAGCGCACCCGGTGATAGAAATCAAACAGTGGCTGTCCGTCCACAAATACCCGAAATCGCTCATGCTCACAGTGAATCTCCAGCTGAAAGTAGAGATTTCATTACATACAATCAAATAAAACTGTGTTTAAAGTCTCTAGACAAAACATGTATAGCTGCAACGTCGCTGCATCCGAATTTGTATACAGTAGGACTGTGTTAAAGAGTTTCAAGTACAGCAGGGAAAGTTCCTTGTGGTTAAATTTGCACTTATTTCACGTGACTATCAACATGGCAGATGTAATACGAGAATGTTTTTTGTATTGAACTGTCTGAATGAAGCTTCTGTTTCACTAAAATCCTGTTGCATCAATAAAACACAAATCTTTAAAATATTACAGAATTTGATTGATCTCAAACCTCTCTAAATACTGCAGTTTGACAATTATTTTTCGCAATCACAAAATTGGGTATTGGTAAAAGATTACAACAACTAATGCAGCACTGATTTTCTTCTCTCATGCTGGAAACATTAAAGCTGTACTGAGAATACAAAACACTGCATAAACAAAAAGGTGAGTTTAATGACAAATGATCATCCCATACCCTAAATGGTTGCCCTGCCAGAAATGGAAAGAAAGAGATGGCCGCCTCCTCTTTCCCCCACGCACCAGCTACGTGTGCATTCCTCAGAAGCTGACGATCCTCGAACCTCGCATTGATCTCCAGCGCCACATCGTCACAGCCACACGTTAAACTGATGTCAAATCTGATAAGAGACAGACAAAATCTTATTAGGTATTTACACATCAGAATGGTGCAGCACAATGCTTTGGGTGGTGCATGTGCATTAGTTTTCTCACTCGTCTGGTTCTGGAGCCACGATCCCCATGATGGTGACCTTCTTCCCAGGTCGCATCCCACCTTGAATACTCCCACAAAAGGGCACTGCCTGCCCAAAGACAGAATACCTTATCATCGTCCAAAAACAACACAGTCCTCTGAGGCATTTCCCCAAACATGAAAAACATTCCAAAACATAATTGCTAAAGGGTTTCTTTTTTAAATTAGTAAGTTCCTTTAGGATAATTTTTCACAAGAAAATTTTGATTATAAAATCAGGTGCACCATATCATGGCTGACACTGTGCTTAAACCTCCCAAGATATGTGGGAAAAATATTTTTTCTGCAAAAAAAAAAACGTGTGACTTGATGATTGAAATACTTATTCGCTGCCATCTTTTTGTTTTATAACATGCCAGTTTTATAACTTAAAGCTTATAAAATCAATATTAAGACTTAACCATTACTACTAAGTTTGTTTTACCACTAAAATAAACACAGCAACTAACATTACAGCATCCTAAATAAAATTGGGGAAGTGGAATCCTATTGGTAAGGTGGTAGACTGCTGATTGTAAAATTGTGGGTACAGATGGGGGTGGGTTCAGCACCACCAAGTTGTCACTGCTGGGCTCTTAGCAAGGCCCTTAAGCCTTAACTGCTAAAGTAACTTTAGATAAAGGCGTGTGCCAAATGCAAAAAAAAAAAAAGAAATAATGTATAGAAAATGTTGATGATGTATTTAGGCATCAACAGTGAGTGAGTTTATTACCAGGAGCTGTTGTTCATCTTTGACTGGGGAACCAAACGCTGGTTCTCCAAAAGAGCTGTTCGGCTTCATGTTAGGGGTTGCTGTTGATCTCTGGCAGAGACAAAAACAAGCACAAACTCGCATAAAAACAAGTAATTAGTTTATTGTGGAAACTCAGGACCATAATTAGATGCTTAATTAGATCAATTTTTTCAACAGTTAATATCAAATTCACCGCTAAATCATCATAAGTTACTATTAATTTATGGACTTGTTCGGGGGAAGGCTACTCAACTTCTCAACTTCTCAACTTAAGATACTCACGAGCTCCGCTGGAGTGCTCAGATCCGCCATCTTGGGGGAAAAAATTACAAACTGCTGGAATTTTTTTGACAGAACGCGCCCGCTGTAATCACGTGACAGCTAAGTAGCTTTCATTTAACACCACGACGAGGCGAGTTCACAGAAATATCCAATCATAGCTCAGATCTTAGACACGTGATAGCACGTTAGGCGGGGATTTAAAATGCAAACGTTGACTTTATGACTGAATTACAAATAACTTTTTCTACTATCTAGAATATAGCATAATCAAGACAAATCTTTATTGCCATTTTATAATAATATAATTATGAGTTTTAAGTTGTAATACTTCGAGAATAAATATAAATACTCAGAATCAGTGGTGGCTGTATGTAAATCGGTGAATACTGATTGGATACGGGCGGGATGCCGCGACTCTTTTTCTTAACAAATAAGAGAGACTCAAATTCATAACGTATTTGTAAACGTTTTTAATTGAATGTTATAATTTAAAATAAAACATTCATATTTTTTCTGATATCAATATAAATAGATTATATAGATTAATATATTATATAGATTATAGTTTAATAGATTAAATAGATAATTTACATTTAGCGATACAGTCTCTTTGTTTAGTAGTTTTAAAGCATGGCTAAACTCATTAAGCATCCAAGCTTCACGCAGAAGTGAATGTGTAACATGTGGCCAAGGGGTGGCGCTGTAATATCGTTTTCGCTCTTCATTTATTAAAGGAGGTCTGGAGAACCAGAAGGAAAACTTTGTGGTGATTAGATGAACATTTACAGTATCTGAAGGAGTTACATTGATCCTAATAACACACCCAACGAAAAAGAACTTCTAACACATGGCACACTTTTTAAGCGTCCTTCAACTCCTCAGAGTTCATGAAAGACACCCGAAACTACAACATGGTGATGATTTTTTTCACATTTACATTTCTGGCATTTTCTAACACCTAATATACGTTTATTGAATTTATTTTAAGCAACTGAGCAGTTAAGGGATAAGGCCTTACTCATGGGCCTCGCAATGGCAGCTTGTTTGTTCTCGGAGGTGAACCCACAATCAGCAGATCATTGGTCCAGCTTTTACCACGTCTATTTCATCCAGCCAGGTTAGAGTCTTACCAACATGGCGTTCAGAAAAAAAAAGAAGTTTGCTGCTGTTAAAATAAAACACTTAAGAAGCTGTGGACCACAGGTGTTTATGTTTTCAGTTTGTTTATGACATAAGACACTTTAAGAATGCTTGGCGGGGAGCTGACATACCACAGAAGCCCAGACCAGAACAAAAACACAGACAGGAAATTCATCATTAAAAAAATATTTCATTTTTAGCTTTAATGCATGTTTTTCTACACATTTCGTTAGTAGTACATATCACGTCACGTCAAACTCCTCCAAATCTTCATCTTCATTGCAGCACTGAGCCGATACACGAGTCACCTGTTAATGCCGAAGGATTTTTTAAAGAAAAAAAAAAGAACCAAAGAGGGGGGGGGGATCTAAAAGAACAACAAACGTGTGTGTGTGTGTGTGTGTGTGTGTTTGTGTGTGTGTGTGTGTGTGTGTGTG
>JAOTQW010105998.1:0-21124 GCA_026260075.1 Sisor rabdophorus | reverse complement strand
AATTAAAAATTCTGATATTTTCAGATCGGATTCCTGCCTTGCTTGCTTATGTTGTATACTTAGAAACCTGTGTATTTCCTCTATAGGCTCTCTGGATGATTGACCCCAAAGAGATAAGTGAGTGGCAGCATGAGGAGTTTTATCGGTATGTGGCTAAGGCTTATGATAAACCTCGCTACACATTGCACTACTGTACTGATGCTCCCCTCAACATACGCAGTATTTTTTATATCTCTGAAATGGTAAGTTGAACAAAATGTGTAGATATAGCACAATATTGTGTAATTTCTCGATTAAAAAATTTTTTTTGTTGTTTCTCTAAATGGATTATATAGAAACCAACCATGTTTGACATAAGTAGAGAGATGGGCTCAAGAGTGGCTCTGTATAGCCGGAAAGTTCTAATCCAAACCAGTGCTACAGAAATTTTACCCAAGTGGCTGCGCTTTTTGCAAGGTTGGCCCATTTTTTTTCTTTAATCCTTCGTAAAATAAATGTTGATAATTCTAGTTTTGTAGAAGGTTAAATATTTAAAGTGATCTTAGTCATTTTTAAAGCAAAAATGCATGCATGTATGTTTATTGTAGGAGTGGTGGACAGTGAAGACATCCCCTTAAACCTTAGCAGAGAGTTACTACAGGAAAGTGCTCTTATTAGGTAAAAAATCATACAAGTTACTGCATTTATAATAAACAGTATTTGTAATTGAAATGTAATAAAATTTTGCTTTTGCGTTTCAGTAAATGTAATTTTAATTTATTCCTTTTTATTTTTTTCTCAGGAAATTGAGGGATGTGCTGCAGCAGCGAATTATTCGTTTTCTGTTGGATCAGAGCAAGCGTGAGCCGGAGAAATATTCACGCTTCCTCATGGATTATGGTGTTTTTATAAGAGAAGGCATCATCACTACTGCTGAGCAGGACACAAAGGTTAGATTAATCTCAAATAAAGCAACTCATCTTACTGTTCTAAAATAGTTTTAGTAGGGTGCTAAAAATTATTATTTTGAAATGAAATTAAATATTGCTTTAATGAGCATAATAGCACAATTAAATCTGTATGTTTGCATACTATACTATACCTATTATATACCTTTACCATTTCCAAACACACACACACACGCACTATATATTTACGTGTTTGGAAATGACAGCAACTCAGCCACAAAGTGGTAGGCCACATAAACTGAATGAGTGGGGGCACATAGTGCAAAGAGATTGCCAAATTTCTATAGAGTCGATGGCTACAGATCTCCAAACTTCATAGGGCCTTTAGATTAGCTTAAGAACAGTGCACAGAGAGCATCATGAAATGGGTTTCCATGGCCCAGCAGCTGCATCTACACCATACCTCAGATGCAGGAGTGTAAAGCACTCCACCACTGGACTTTAGAGCAGTGGATACGTATTCTCTGGAGTGTCAAATCGCATTTGGCAATTTGATCAACAAGTCTAGGTTTGGCGGTTGCCAGGAGAACGAATTTTGTCTAACTGCATTGTGCATGGTGTCAAGTTTGGTGGGGTTTTTTAGGAGCTGGCCCCTGGCTATGCAAATTCTGCTAGTAACAATTTTTTATTGGCCTTTTCAATACATCAGAGGTGTATGTGCTCTAAAAACGTGACCCCTGTTATCACTTGACACAATGTTTCAGTTCCCTTCATCAGGGAATGAGGGTTATCATACATAACAAGACTTAAGAGAGCTACAGATTAAAGGCTTGGCTAAATAAATGCGTTTACAGCCTCAACATGAGGTTGTACATCAGATGCTATCAGATGTACTAATAAAAAGCCTGCACCTTTGATTTAAGTAGACAGAGTTTATTAGAGCTAATAAAAGCATGAGGTAGTTTGGGAGAAGTAGTTTTTTTTTTTTTAACCAAAACCTGCTTTAATAGTGACCTGAACTGTTTCTAAAGCGGTCTGGTAAGAAGTAAATTGGCCAAACATGAATGCATTTAGGTTGATCAAGGAGCTTAATTCGCTAAAGTGACCAACGCTATGCGTTTATCGTTCCATCCACCACAGTTGCTTGGGTGGCATTCTGCTATAGTGTCAAAACAATGTCCCACAGTTTATCTCTCGGGTGGGTGCTAGAAATGAATGATCATTTAACAATTGTAAGAGCTGACTTTGGTTTTGTGATGTCTGAGAACAGCTTCATTTAATAGAGGATATTCTTTAAAAAAATAGATTCAATAGAAGGCCGGTGCAGTGGCACAGTCGCCTTACAGCAAGAAAGTCTCGGGTTTGATTCCGAGAAGACCCTGGGCAAGGGGTCTTTTTGTGTGTGTGTCTGTCTGTGTGTGTGTGTGTGTGTGTGTCTGTGTTGCTCTGTGATTGACTAACCCACCTGTCTAGTGTGTTCCCCTGCCTCTCGCCTTATGTGCGCAAGGATAGGTGCCAGCGGACCCCCATGACCTGAGCTAGAGAATAAGAGGGTTACAGGATTGATGGTTGCATTTGATTGAATAGAAAGCTTTTATTATCATGGTACTGGAAAAACACCACCAAATTAATTAAGATGAATGAAAAATTAACTTAAGAACAGTTAAACCCCTCACTTAAGTGCATGTGTGGGGGGGGGGTCGGTGGGTGTGTGTGTGTACTAATTTTGCTATCACTCCTATCTTGTATAGTGCTTCTCAATGCCAACCAGTTCAAAGAGAAAAAAAAAAGTTATTTAATTTTGTGTTAATTTTTTATTGCATTTTTAGGAAGACATAGCGAAGCTCCTTCGGTTTGAGTCCTCATCATTGCCTGTGGGGCAGCAGACCAGCCTCATGGACTATGCTTCTCGCATGACAGAAGGCACCAGAAGCATGTACTATTTGTGTGTTCCTAATCGACATGCAGCTGAGCAATCTCCATACTATGAGGCCATGAAAATCAAGAATATGGAGGTGTAAATTATTTACATTATTTATTTTGCCCATCTATACAGTAACAGTCAGAATAAGCATTTTTAAAGGTTTTTCCGACACTCGTTTATGATCTGGTGCACTGATCTTCAATATAACTAAAGTTTAGTAAATACTAAGTTGTCCATTGGTACTCTGATTTTATCCTGATATTTATGGGTCACTGCAGGTGCTTTTCTGTTATGAGCAATTTGATGAGCTGACACTGCTTCACCTCAGAGAGTTCAACAAGAAAAAGCTCATCTCTTTGGAAACAGACATTGTTGTTGATCACTACAAGGAAGAACATTTTGATGCCCACAAGCCAGGTTCAAGTAGTTCTGTAGTACGACTTGCTTAACTTAAGCTGGTGCTTAAAAATTTGGTTTTAGCCTTTGTTGTAATAAATATGCCACATATAAAATATTCAAGGGACATATTAATTAATTTTGCATTAAAAAAAGACTGAAAATGATGGCATCTTTCCTATCATCCATCATGCATGCTTATAGAATAAAGTAGAATGCTTTTATGTAATTAAGGCGCTCTCAAGCATGCACAATTATACTTTGTTTTGGGGAAAGTGGGGTTAATATTCTAGGCTTTTCGGCACTACTGTAATAATGGATCACAATCAGAGGCAGATGGAGTTTAACAGTCTTGCTTGTTTGTCTTTGACTGCAGAGCTGCCGCGACCCCTTTTTTTATTTTTACGCAGGATTAAGTTAGGAAATAAGCAGGTATAGAAGATAAATGAATATGTATAGATAGATATATATATGTATACACGTGTGTGTGTGTGTGTATGTATATGTGTGTGTGTATGTTTATTGTTTTTTCATCCTCCTAACTCCAATGTAAGCATCAGAACAATTAAGTCAGCAGCATGCTGAGGATCTAATGGCTTGGATGAGGAACTGTCTTGGTCAAAAGGTCACAAATATCAAGGCAAGTCAGTTTATTTTACCTTTGTTTTCAAAAGAATAGTATCAAATTGTAACTTAAGATTTAGAACATTTGTGTATTTTTTTGTTTTTATTGTTTTGGTTTATTTTTAACCTGTATACTGTACATTTATACTGTAAAATTAATTGTCCAATCATTATGTTTAATCAGTAGTCCCCAAACAGAATGTAACATTTTATTAAGCTCATAGTGCCAAATGATTAAACTACTGGGGAAGGGGTGGCCTTTTGCTTCAATTGTTGGACTAATAGCAGAAAAAGCACCACCAAGCCACCGCTGTGGGCTCCTGATCAAGGCCCTTAACCCCAAATTGTTCAGTTGTAAGTCACTCTGGATAATGGCATTTGCCAAATGCTGTAAATGCACACTGCGTTACACATTATTATGCAAATTGTGTTTAAAGGTTATAAAGGTAATTTTTTTGTAATCAGTTTAGTTTGCAGGTGAGTACAATTAAAGGGAAACGACTCAAGAATGGATGTTCCGTATTATTAACCAGCCACCCTTAACCAAAGCTCAGATGCAGAAACCGCTGCAGTGGGCCTACACGTACATAAAGTCTTATTTCCAAACAGTGTTGTTTACTGATGAGTGCCATGCAACCCTGGATGGTCCAGATAATTGGAGGCGTGGTGAACTGCCACCATGTCCCGACAAGGCTGCGATGTCAGCAAAGAGGTGGTAGTGTCATGTTTTGGGCTAAAATCATAGGGGGGGAGCTCCCCTGTTCCCTTCAAGGTCCCTGAATCTGTAAAAATTACCTCTGTGAAATGTTGTAGATTCTGACTTTCTTCCGTGATACGAAAAAATACAGTGCCTTTTGTAACAAGCTCATCCCATGCTGCAAGGAATACCTGTGCATCATTAATTGCTATTAGCATAAAACAAGAAAACCTCATGGTATGGCCCCCAACCTTCCATGATCTCAACCCTATTGAGGGTGGGAGCCAATTCACATCAAAACAGCATCTCTAGGAGGCTATTCTGACATCCTGCCAAGGAATTCTAGCAGAAACCATCCAAACACTGACATGGATCCAAGACTTATCTAAAAAGGGCGTCATTGTCAAAATGTAATTTTGATGTTAAGATATTTTTAATTAATTTCAGAAACTACACCAATATATAGCAAATATGCAAATGCTTGCAGTTTAACTAATAACCATTTTAAGTTGTTTGCAACAATAAAATGTTTTGAAACTGTTGTGTGCCATAATGCGCAACAGTGCATTTTAAGATTTAGATTTTTTTTTAACTGCCGTGATTTGAAGATTTTTATAGATCATTTAGAAAAAAGAGAGAAAATGACATTTGCATAATTATGTGGAACGCAGTATATATATATATATATATAAAACATGCTTTGAAATGCTACATGCATTATCAGGTTACACCACGTCTGGACTCCCACCCTGCCATGATCACAGTGCTGGAAATGGGAGCAGTCAGACATTTCCTTCGCACTCAGCAGCAGGCACAAAGTGTGGCGGAGCGGGCGCATATCCTCCAGCCCACACTAGAGATTAATGCTGGGTAAGAAAATATTGATTTAATAATAAAAAAAGCATAATTTGTATTTAATTTTAAATTGCCACGTTTTTCCTAAGTCTATTACCAGATTTCTCATATTTGGTTTAATATGCATCTTTAAATATCAAAATGAATATTTAGACTGGCAGGTTGACATTATTTTGAAAGAAAGGTATAATTTATATCAGAAACAGATCTTTATCACAATTTATAATAAGTGTAATTAATAAAAACAGGCAAGCATGTCTATGCCCATCTCTATCTGAATAAGGGAAAATATAATAGTTTTAGTTTAGCTTGAAATTGAATGTTTTACCATGCCTACAGTTTTCAAAATTATTACAAAATGAAATTAAATTCTTTTATTTTGCTCTACAGTTCAGAATATATGGATAAGTATATTCTTGTATGTACCAGGAAACAGCAGAATTTTAACGATTTCCCATTTGTCATTTATATCCGTATTTTTATTTTCACTAGTTGTTTCTTATTGCTTAAGATTATGCTTAATAGATTTGTTAGGTTAGAGTTATTGCCATTGTGTAAGATACATGTTCAGAGCCAATGAACTACTGTAAGCATCTAACCAGGGGTGCATTTTGCAAAGTGGCCTATTCCTATACTATGTTTTTAGTCTATACTTAAATACGGAGACTGTGTCTGATTCTTGGACATAAACTAGGAGGCTGTTCCATAAGTTTGGGGCTTTGTATAAAAAGGCCCTGCCCCCTGCTGTAGTTTTATTTATGCGCTAACAGACAGCCCACATGCTTTGATCGAAGTAGACGAGGCGGAATGTTGGAGACTAGCAGTTCACTCTGATACTGTGGTGCGAGACCATTTAATGCTTTATAGGTCAGGAGCAGTATTCTTAAAATCTAGGTGGAATCTCACGAAGCAAATGCAGTGTGCATAGAATTGGGGTTATATGCTCATATCTTCTAGTCAGGACTCTCGCTGCTGCACTCTGGACTAACTGCAGCTTATTTATACACTTCCAGACACATCCAGACAGTAAGGCGTTACAATAGTCCAGTCTGGATGTAATAAAAGCATGAACTAGTTTTTCGGCTTAACAACCATAACTGCTGCCCTACTACCTTTTCTAAAATATTAGAAAGTTGGTATAAGCCTCTAGTTTGAAAGGTCACTGGGGTCAAGATCAGGTTTCTTAATCTTCTTTCTGTAGGACTTCTCACCTCTGTCATTTCTGAACTTAACAATGCTGTTCGAGAAATAAATAAACGGACAAACCGAGCAAGGAGAGCAAGAAAAGCAGCCAAAAGGCCAACTGTCCCTCTGGTCACCAAGTGCTATGTGTGTGGTGCTTCATTCAAATAGCTTTTTCTTCTTTTTTAAGATGGCTGCTGCTTTAATTTTGCTGCTGCTTCTGGAAAACAGAACTATGAGCAATCTACTATACTTGGAATTTGGAGGTGTGACCTGCTATGCAAATTCTGCTCATACAATTTTATTGGCAAAAAATTCTTCCTATTTCTATAAAAGCTATTTATAAGGCCTTAAATCTTGATCAAGAATAGATGAAGAATGCGAATAAAGGCATTGACAACAACTGATTTCAAGTGTCAATAAAAATATTTACACTATTGAAAAAAAGGCTACTGCAAAAATCATCTGAATCAAAACAAAGTGGAAAAAAGGTTTAATTTTAATTTTTACATTTTCTTCCAGACACAGTCTCATCAGAAAGCTTTATGTGTTAAAAGACTCTAATCCTGATCTTGCACGGATGCTTCTTGAACAGGTTTGCCATCTCAGTTGTTTAGCTTGATATAGTATATTGATACCTTTCCCCTCTAACAAAAGTAACATGTCTATATATTACCAGCTTTCACTTCAGTGTTTGATATTTCAGATTTTTGACAACGCTATGATCACAGCTGGTCTAAACGATGACCCTCGGCCAATGATCTTTCGCCTAAATGATCTACTCACCAAAGCCATGGAGAAACACTGAAACCAAAAGTCAGTAAATATGAGTTGGCACAATGACACAAGTTTCAACAGCAACTTTGGTTGAATTCTTGGCCTTATCAACTGTCTTTTTTTATTACTTGTTGGTTCATTATTGTATTAGTTATATGCATTTGTTTAACTTTCAACTCATAACTCAGTTGAGACTGACTTGTCAATAATTAAAATTTTCACTATTCAATTTTATATAGTGGTGTCATTTTTAATGACATTTTAGCTCTATAGAAAATAGCCATGCTACGACCACACTACTGAGAAATGTAGTTAAATATTGCTATTAACCATGAATGTTTATTAGGACCTGACACACTCATAATGGAAATTCAATTTAGCTTTATTTGTACAGCGCTTTTAACAATAGTCATTGCCTCAAAGATGCTTTATATATGGATCCCTACTATGTAAAGCAACCGGACACTTTCACTGTCAGTACACCTGGTTGACCAATGAAAGTGTGGAAGACCGCATCTAAACATACAGATCACCATAATACTTAACATCCCCCAGATCTGCTTCTTTTATATAAGAAAAGTCTAACCGTAAAATAAATTGTTAAATAGATATGCTATTTCATAACTTTGGTGCTTGGTATGAAAAAACTGAAAATGCCCTTGCTGTAGATTTATTAATGTGCGGTACTGACAGCCAGCCCGCATCCTTTGACCTAACTAGGCGAGGGGGAACGTAAGTGGTCTCAGCGGTGAAAGACCATTTAACGCTTTATAGGTCTGGAGAATTATTTTAAAAATATATGCGGAATCCCACTGGGCACCAATGCAGTGTGGACAAAATAGGGGTGAAAAGTTTATATCTTCTAGTTTTATTCAGGACTCTTGCTGCTGCATTTTGGACTAACTGCAGCTGTTTATACACTTAGTTGAACATCCAGACAGTTAACAGTAGTCCAGTCTGGATGTAATAAAATGAACTAGTTTTTCGGCATTATTAAGTGACAATAAATGTCTTATTTTGCTGATGTTTCTAAGATGAAAGAATGCTATCCTAGTAAGATTATCTACATCTTCTAAAAAAAGAATCAATAATCACACCCAGGTCTTTGACTGTAGCGCTTGAAAGTTAGTTAGTAGTTAAAGTGCGATCAGAAATATTATCCCTGACTACCTGTGGCCCCAGAACTAGAACCTCTGTCTTGTCCGAAATAAGAAGGAGAAATGAATTATGCCTGTGAATTATGTTGCCTAGAGGAAGCTTGTAAATGTAAAGAGTAACTTACCTAAAACTAAGTGCATCTCTTAATCATTATTTAAGTTAAAAATGCTTTTGTCCAAACATTAAATACAGTTTTGATGATTAACAACAGTACAAGTACCATGTATCATTCATTATGCTCTTTTAAAAAGATGATCCTTTAAAAAGATTAATGGTAAATCGGTGGTGAACATGGATATTATGCTGAATTATAAGTTGCTCAAAAGCTATGAGGAAATCTAAGCTGCTACAAAACAATATGTACTTTTTACAATATATATTAAGTAAACATGATATATAACAGTATAATAAAATAGCAATTACATTTATTTTAATTACACATTAAATGCCTAGTTTTGTTTGGGAACAACACCAAGTGAGATAAACAAGCCCCTAAAATGTTAGTGTGAGCAGCTGAGTCTGTCATCTGCATAAAAGGACCTTAGCACCAGTCAAGTAAGAACCATTTATATTTCTATATATTTAATTATTTCAGTTATATTGTTCAGTCACTGACTTGTTCGTCACTGAGAACGCTCTCAGCATTCTAGGATGTCAGAAAAAATAATAAAGTTGTTTTCCAAAGGATTTGAGGTGTTTTACTTATCTATTATTAATTTATTTTTAAAAACACCATGTGTCCCATTTCAAAGGCTTTTTAGAACTGTTTATTTGTACGGAAATAAAAGAAAATGCTATTTTGATGTTGTGTAGTGCTTTAGAAGACGTGCCAGAACAGTTTTTGTGGTTCTTAATTATACGACTCAGCATGCAGTGTAAACACACAGAACACAATGTGTTATAAAAATAATTCCAGGCATAAATTTCTATTTTATTAATTTTATATCATTTTAATATCAAATTAACTTTTTACAAAAAGTACATATGCCCCATTGTTCTGCATTAATACTTAAAGTAAACCCCTTAAAAAGGCATGACAACTGTTCATTTATGGGGAAACATTTTCAGTACCCAAGAACAACATTTTGAAATAGAAAATAGTGGAAATCTACAACTTCACAATTTTAAAGCAACAAAATGAATTCTTGTATTCATAAGTTGTGTCTTCACAACATGCACACAAGAGTTCGCATCCAGAAATCTGTCATTTCATTATAATCTGGTCTAAACCTCTGGACATGAAGAGGTTCATTATTCCATCAAACTTTTCTCCATACACAGCAGAGCCTATTTACCCGTGTTGCCAGAATAGTTGTGGAGTAGCTTCGGGCCGTTTGTGCCAAACCACTATGCCACACCAGATACAGATCACATGGAAACACAATGCGTCCATGGTTATCTGTTATAAATAATCATCCCACACAATAATTTTTACTTTTTGACTTGATATCGGGCGGCTGGGTACGCCAGTGGTTAGCACAGCTCTGCCTGACAGCAAGAAGGTCCGGGGTTCAATTCCTAAGAAAGTGGTCTTTCTGTGCGGAGTTTGCATGCTTTTACTCTGGATAATCCGGTTTCCCACACAGTCTCAAAAACATACATTAGGTAGATTGGTGATTCTAAATGGCCAATAGAAGTAAGTGTGTTGTTATTAATTTATGTGTGGACAGGCGATGAACTAGCAATCTGTAGGCAGTAGTCATTACACACGTGAGTTTTTGTATGACTTAATATCATATTAATATTACATTTTTATGGTTAAGTTTTAAAAAAAATCATTATTTTCACAAGACTATTTTTTTATGAAAAATCCATACATACATCATTTTGGGTCGAGCCCATGTGAAAAATACCCTTGGAATACTGTAACTATTAAGATGCAGTAAAAAACTTTTCCTGATGAGCTATAGAGTTCTAAGTAAGCGCAAACGCTTTATCTCTGCACAAGATGCACTTGTGCACATAGAAAACACACATATGTGCTTATATGATACAAATAATCAATTTCAAATAGATGGAATTTCACAATCATTATTTGATATGAGAAATAAATGTATTTTTATTAAATATTATTAGTCCCATTATTTTGGGTTGAGTGCATGTGAAAAACACTTTTCAGAACTGTTTAACTATATGGATTGTTGAATTACAAATTTATAAGATGTTAAAACTAAGTTGTGCACATAGTGTTTTACATTTTGAGGTAGAGATGATATTCTAGGGAAAATAAGTCAGCCAGCCCAAGTGTCTGAAACATTAAACTTTTGTCTTTAGCTACTTCCTGACAAATGTGTAGAGACCCAAGTTAAGGGGAAAACTAGGATCAAGGCACATCTGTGACTTGTGTCTCTATAAAAAAAGAAAGGTATGGGTGACAATATCAAGCTGATTGGATTAAAAGCCATGCATTTGAATGACACTGTTATGCTGATGAGATCAGGGCTGGGGTAACCAGCTGATTCCTGTAGTGCATTTACATGCTTGTCTCCACCTTTAAGTATCATTCATTATGATAGAAATGATAGAAACAACATCGGGTACTGTAGGAGCTACAGGTACAACCACATAATTTATTTTCTTCAGATCCTGTGTAAATCTCCATGTCCCATCATATTTAGGGACAGGGTTGACCGGTGGGTTATACAGGCTAATGCAGAGAATGAAAATGCCCCGAGAGAGCAATCTTTCTAGGATGACTTTAATTCCCTTTGATTTTTCTTCTGAAGGAGGATACTGCTTGTTGTAGACTGGTAAAAGATTACGTTAGCAACATCATCCTTACGTTGACCCCAAAACCCTTTCTGCACCGTCTCAGAAATGGATGGCAAGTTTTCTGCAGCTAAGAGAAAATAGTAGTTAGTATCAGGGTCCACCTCCCTGTCCCCCAGGTCGCTCAATATCTCGGCAAGACATTCAACCTACAGAAGCATTGTCTTAACTTAAACATGCCACTAGTTTACAATCCAAGATCCGATCTCCGTCTAAAGTTCTCTATCTTTCACCACACATTTTCACACTCATACTATTTAGTCAGGTAATGCTTCATGACCTATCCAAAAGGGTATTTCCCCCCAAAAGGGTCCAAGTTTCCTTGAAACGCATAAAAAAATTTGAAGTAGGTTCTCCCTTCTCTTGTTTACAGTTAGTAACCTAGGAGAGATCGGGGTTCGCCTGTTGATGTTTAAGTAAATAGCAAGTCAATTTACTCTTTAAATTATCCATAGCGGTTTTGTATTCACCCAGTAAAACTCATACTTGTTTCTTTGAGTCCGGCATTTCCTGAGGAGCTAGAGAGCTCTATGTAAGGTCAAAGGCAAAGGTGAAACACTTTGCTGCAAGCACATACAAAACACAATGTGTTAGTGCTTATATAATAAAAAAATATAAAAAACATGAAATATTACTTTTTTGACATATTAATAATATATTTTTTGTGATGGAATATAAAAAATTTTCATTTTTAAATTTTTTCATAAAATTATTATATTTTATTATTTCATGAAAAATGCCCCATACATTTAGGATCTCTGTAAGGAAAACCCGCAATTTCTCTTCTACCCTTCGCTGAGGATAGGATACCTCACTAAATCTTCTTTTAATCGTCTGGCAAGAACCAGACAAACGCAAATCACAGTCTAAGTACTTTCTCTCTCTCTTTATTATGTTTTGACAGCAGATTATATAGTTTTCAGAGACAAAGAACTGTTTTGTGATTGGTTGCAAAAAGGTTTCTTACAGGTGTGCGCGTAGTCATGAGACAGAGGAGCTATTGGTTGTGGGTTGGGCCATTTGTGTGTATGTGCAGAGAACATTTCTTCTCATAAAACTGGATATGTATGTGAGACGCCTATCTACATGCTCCAAGAGGGAGTGAGATAACAGGAATGGAATGTTCAAAGGAGTAGGAGAAGAGGAACTTGGTGTAAGGTCAGTCAGACAAATAAGCAACATTGCAAAGACATTTAACCCTTTAATTCCCCTCTTTTATACTATAATGCAGTTTGACCTCCTAGACTCATCCCTCACATTCTTCTGTAATTGACACCTATTTTGCCCTTTTTTTGAGAGCCATTTTCGAGAGCAGACACAGCCTATGTTTGCCTATGGGTGACCACAGGGGACAGCCGCACCTGGACTCAGCTGCCACAGAGTTTTATTGACTCACCCGCATTTTTGTTGCTGTTGTAAGAAACGCGTTGTGTGACCTGCCTCTCTCTACCGTTTCCGTTGTCTTGCAGTATGCGGCTGCTCCCCTAGCCTTGGCCTGCTCGTACAGCTCGAAGAGGCAACCCTCTGCCTTCTGCAACACCTAGCGAATGAGGGATTCAAGGTATTTAAGAAAAAATTACAATATTGCATGGACATTGTTAAACACCTTGGTTTTGACCTTAGATAGATGCTTCAATAGAGGGTAACCACAGGTGCAACTGGTATGACTACATCGTTTATTTTACGAAGAGCTTGGGTGAATTGCCAGGTAGCATCTGGTTTTAGAACTGGGCTTACCGTGGTATTTTAGGTGCTGAGGATCATATTGTCATATAAGGTCTTGCTATCAACTACACCTGTAGACATCAAGGCTTCTCTTTAGAGTGTGATGGGTAACTGAATGATAAAGTTAGTCTAGTGGATGAATGGCCATGCTTGCATCCTAAGAATGATAAATGGATCTCTATCACCTTTATTACAGATAAAGGGATGGAGGGGACAACAGGGTAGAGAAATGCCGGACTCAAAGAAACAGGTATGAGTTTTACTGGGTGAATACAAAACCGCTATGGATAATTTAAAGAGTAAATTGACTTGCTATTTACTTAAACATCAACAGGCGAACCCTGATCTCTCCTAGGTTACTAACTGTAAACAAGAGAAGGGAGAAGCTACTTCAAATTTTTTTTATGCGTTTCAAGGAAACTTGGACCCTTTTGGGGGGAAAGGATTTAACAGAAACTGATACAAGTCCAATGTTAATTAACACTTTCAGGAATAAATGCTGTCTGGATATTTAAAAGGTCATGAAGCATTACCTGACTAAATAGTATGAGTGTGAAAATGTGTGGTGAAAGATAGAGAACTTTGGACGGAGATCGGATCTTGGATTGTAAACTTGTGGCATGTTTAGGTTAAGACAATGCTTCTGTAGGTCGAATGTCTCGCTGAGATATTGAGCGACATGGGGGACAGGAAGGAGGACCCTGATACTAACTACTATTTCCTCTAAGCTGCAGAAAAGGTTTTGGGGTCAACGTAAGGATGATGTTGCTAACGTAACCTTCAGAAGAAAAATCAAAGGGAATTAAAGTAATCCTGGAAAGATTGCTCTCTCAGGGCATTTTTATTCTCTGCATTAGCCTGTATAACACACCGGTCAACCCTGTCCCTAAATATGATGGGACATGGAGATTTACACAGGATCTGAAGAAAATAAATTATGTGGTTGTACCTGTAGCTCCTACAGTACCCGATGTTGTTTCTATCATTTCAGCCATTCCCTGTAATCAATTTATGTTCTGCCTTTTTTAGTGTTCCTGTACATGAGGAAATGCAACCCCTCTTTGCCTAAGAGATGAACTGTGTGATTTGTCTCTGCCCTCTGGTTCTCCTGTCTTGCAGTATGTGGATTACCTCTTTGTATCGGTGGAGTCCCGGGAGCTGTGCAAGGCTGTCTACTTGCAACTGCTTCGTCACCTGGCGAAGAAGGGATTTAAGATGTCCAAGACTAAACTACAGCTCTGTAAAGACTATCTTGGGTTTGAACTTTCTTAAGGGACACGCGTCTTTCTAAAGACCATATTCAAGTTATACTGAACACTAAAAGGCCTGCCACAAAACATGCGCTCATTGTCTGGGACTTATCAACTACTTTCGACAGTGGATACCTGACTGTTTGCTGTTCGATAAATAACTCAGATCTGCAATCCAGCAAAGAGTTCCTTTTGCGTAAAGGAGATAACGGTAACGGTAACACAGAATTAAAGTAAATATCTCGCTATTTCATTTTCACATCCCGTATCACCCACACTCCTCTGGGATTTTGGAAAGAACTAACAGAAAGATCAAGGAGAAACTAACCAAGGCGATGCAGAGTAGCGGAAACAGAAATTGGGTCGAACTTCTTGCTGCGGTATTGGCTGAGATGCGAATGACTGTCTGAAGGGATGTGGGGCTTTCTCCACATAATTATCTTTGGGAGACCTTTTCTCATTCCATGGCGAAGGAAAATCCTGCAGTGGAAAAAAATCAAGGTTTGTGTATGCCGCCCTATTTGAAAGTCTATCCAGACAATACAACCCAATTGCGGATAAGTCTCCGCTCTTCCCACTCACCTTGACTCATTCCTTTAGGTGTGGGACTCAGTTCTGGTCAAATCCTTGAAACCACAAAAATTAGATGAAGTATGATACGAGGGGCCTGCGGAAATCATAGCACTGTGTTTTTTTTCCACAGTGGATTCATGCCACCTGGCTGAAACCCAATCCAAGGGATTTCTCATGATTGTTGCTCTCTGTTTTGTACTAATGATGATTTGTGTCCACAGATTTCTGCCAGAGAGCTATCACCCACAAGAAGGGACACGAACCCGAGTGGATCCTCATCTCCAGTAACTCTCTTCTGCCAAATCTTCAGACACATTTGCTCGAGCTGCCGAAGGAAACTAGAGGAGACGGAGAAACAACATCTTTTGTCCTTTTTTTCGTCTTTTGAACATCTTAAATGAGTAGAGTTAGATACTGCATGTAAAGGAAGTGTATTGCAGTGAGTAGTTTTAATTGTTGTGTTGGAGAAGTGTATCAGCAAGAGTAGAGATAGTTTGTAGTGTTAGTTGCTATGTTGAGGAAGTGTATCAGCAAGAGTAGAGTTAGTTTTTAGTGTTAGTTGCTGTGTTGAGAAAGTGTATCAGTAAGAAAAGCTAAAATAAAATAAAAATAGGAAAGTGCACCTAAGGAGAGACTAGTCTGGTATATTTGTGTGTGAATGAGAGCTCTGTGTCTGTGTTTGTGTCTATGTGTATGATATATAAACATTAAAGATAAACTTCTATAAGCTCCTTTTCCAAAGAATGTTGTGAATGTTCTGTTGTGAATGTTGTAAATGTTGTGTTCTTCTACGAAGTTCCTCTGTCCCTGGAAGGGAGTATAGGTATGTGTCCAAACGTATAAAGGACGTGTCATTGATTAGTCCTATCGAATAAAGGACTGTGTACATGTATGATTGATAAATCCTACCGAATAAAGGATCATGTGTATGGGTATGCTTGTTGAGTCCTATCGGATAAAGGGCTGTGTGTGTGTGCAATAGAAGCATGTCTGAGGGAGTACATAAGACTGCGTTTGTGTGTGTGAAAAACGAGCAAGAGAGAGAAAGTGTGTGGAGTATAAACTGCCTGTTTAGTATTTTTGCTTGGTTTTCATAAGAAAAATTAAAATAACAGAGGAGTGTTCATTGTATTTTGATATATCCATAGATTAAACATTAAAACAGACATAGAGTGCCAACTATTATTTTGATCTGTATAGTGCGTGTATAGTGAGCGTTTCTATAGAACAACATAAAGCATGGCAGAAGAGAGAATGGAAGTTACTCCGATAGAGATATTGGTATTGAAATACCCGTTGTGCAAAGAACTAATAATTAAGATTTCAAATAAATGGAGTAATAGAACTGATAAATTACAAACGAAATAGCTAAAGTTTGGTTAATTTAATTTAGAACTTTGTAAGCAACTTGACACTTTGGTGAAAAAATTATAAAGTTGCAGGATTTAGAAACAAAACCAAAAAGCGAGAATTAAAAAGACAGCAAGAAAAAGAGGTTCTCAACCTGTTAAAAAAAGAAGCAGAGGACCTAGCTAAAAAGAGAAAACAGTAGAATGGGTTGTTAAACTCACAGAGAAGGGAGAGGCAGGAAAAGGAGGGGCTGGCTAACCCACCTCCATGTGTGCCCTTAGAAGGCCAATTTCCAATCCTTAAGGGTACTGTTGAGGTCTCGGGAGAGGTGCAGATGGAGGGCCGTATTGATTTAGATAATGATGATGATGATGATGATAAAAAAAACGAGTGTTGAATCAAAAGTGAGAGGGAATAAATAAGTAAGAGTCTGTCTTTGGATTGTTATAAAGATGCGAAAGCAGATTTAGAAAAGATTAAGGACAGTATAAGAAGGAAAATATTTTAGAGCAGGACAGTGAGAAAGTGTTTAACAGTACATTTGGATTAGCAGGACAATCGGTTTGTGAAGTGGATAAGACGGTGAGACAGAAAAATAGGGTAGGCAGGTAAGGATAGACGAAGAGGATTTGTTGTGTGATACCGTTGGCTGGAAACAGGAAAGAAGCACCGAATACTTAGACAATTCCCAATTTTAATTAAAGGCAATCAAGGCCAGTATGTACCTTAAGCAAATCAAGATCTTAAAGGGCTTGTCGCCTGTCTCCCTAATATCCTTGAGGGTGCTGGAAAGTGGATTAAGGGTCTGGAGGACGAAACAGCTGGTAAACTGCTATCTTTCAGTGACCTGAAAGCTCTCCTTGTGAAATTAATGGGCAAGGGTAAGATGGAAGAGATCCTTTAAGCTTCTGACTTATCTGATGCAGTAGACACCCATGTGATGGACGAGATTGTGTTTGATGCTTATCGTCCTGGCAAGCTCTGTGGTGAACTTTTACAAGAAACAGTAAATTCTGTATTTAGGTTATTATTATTATTCTTAGGTCTTATATGAAAAACCCCAATGTTACATGTTACAATTACATCCGATAGATACCGAAGCCGTGTATACTTGTTTAAATTCAAAGTATGCCTCGCAACTTCCTACCTTCCTCTACAGTAAAAAAATGAGTGGTATAGGTGGGCAGCCTTCACAGCAAGGGAAGTGGGTATGAAAAATTGTGTACTATGTTTCAAATCGCCTTTAAATAGAGAAACAGTAGTTCCAACCTCATATAACTATCAAAACTATGCTATTTTTAACAAAAACTTTTGTCATTTAGATAAGGAACTAAGAACATAGTGTCAAGCTGAATGTTTAACTCTGTCAAGTAGTTCCCTGTATAACCATCACGTGGAAAGACCTATTTTGGGAGATTTTACAGATATGGCGATGTGAGTAGTGACATTAAAATAAAAGAGGTATTATAATAGACAAGCTCTTGACTGGCTACTAGTGGATAAAGGAGGAGTATTTATATTATTTGGTGACCAATGTTGTACGTATATTCCTAATAACACAGCTTCAGCTGGTGCATTTACAAGGGCCATAAACAATTAAAAAATGTATATTGGAAGAGATGAGAAAATATGGGACTGGTTAGATTTGGGGTTTGGGAGTTGGAAATGGTTTGCTAAATTAAGAATCTTTCTAGGGTTTTCACTTACACTTAGAGGATTATTATTTTGTTGTGTGCTTCCAATTTTGAGATAATTGATTGTAAAGGCCACGGTTCAATCGAATGTGCTTAGGTGGCAAGATAACACCCTTATCCCTAACACTAAAAACAGCAGGGTACACTACAACTTGGGATTCCCAATCATCAGGGAGATTTCTAGTGCCTCAGAGAACAACGAGGAAGCTAAAGATGAACCGTGCCCCTGGGACTATACACTGGCCTGGCCTTCCTCTCTGCGATGCGCAACATAGAAGATTTTCAGACTTAAACTACACTATAATTTGCCATCTTGATATACATTATGCATGTTTATGTTTATTTTATTTTTATTTTGATATATCTTTCTGTTTTCACAATACTCATAAGGAATGTTAAATCAATATTTGCATATATTCTATGCCAGTATCTTTTAGGAGTTTCTTTTACTAGATTCTAAGAAAAATGCCAAGTCTAAATGTTTGGAACATTTCTCTACTAGAGTGCGGTTGCATGATACAGTTGTTGATTGTGATTCAGTTTTTGATCACTGGTTTGTATGTGGAACTGATCATGGGGCTGCACTCTAGACATAAGTTGGTGTTTGGTTTGTTAGCCCAAAAAAGGGGGATTGTGAAATATATATTATTATGAACCTACATAACTGATCTTGTGATCTTGTGAATTTATTGCATTCTTCCCAATTACACCCCTCCAGGTATCGCTGTCGCTCCCTACGGGATCGAGATACGTATCCCCCAACAAAGGCGCAGGGTAACAACACTCTCGTTCAATGAGGTGAACTCTAATATATGGCGACTAAGCTAGGGGGCTATGAGCATGCCCACATTTACATTTACAGCATATGGCAGATGCCCTTATCCAGAGCGACCTACAATTGAGCAATTGTGGGTTAAGGGCCTTGCTCAGGAACCCACAGTGGTGGCTTGGTGATGCCGGGAATTGACTTTCTGATATCAGGTTAACATTTTAACCACTAGGCCACCCCTTTCCCTATGGCCAATGATCTGCACCAGGACACCCTAGGCCTATGATTGACCATGTAGTTATTTCATCCAACCTTCGACCATATGTCTTGGACACTTGGGGCCAGTGATGGGCAGCGATATCTACTGATCACCACCTGGTGGTGAGTTGGCTCTGATGGCGGGGGAGGAAGTTGGACAGGCCTGGCAGGCCCAATACTGTAAGGGTTTGCTGGGAATGTCTGGAAGAGTCCCCTGTCAAAAAGGTCTTTAACTCTGGAGGAGCTTCGACCAGATCCCGAGGGAGGCTGGAGACATTGAGTCAGAGTTGACCATGTGACCATGCCTTTATTGTTGATGCGGCGGCTTAGAGCTGTGGCTGTAAGGTGCCTGTCGCGGCAGCAACCCCGAACCCGGTGGTGGTGTTTGGAAGTACAGGATGCTGTCAAGCTAAAAAAGGAGTCCTATCGGGCCTTCGGTGAGGCCATGTAGAAGGACTTTCGGGAGGCCTTAAGAAAATTCTGACAAACACTTTGATGCCTCAGTAGGGGAAAGCGGAGCCCTGCCAACACTGTTTACAGTGGAGGTGGGAACCTGCTGACTTATACTGGGGATATTGTGGGACTGTGGAAGGAGTACTTTGAGGATCTCCTAAATAACATCAATAACACTACCAACACGTCTTCCATTGGGTAAGTGGAGGCTGGTTGCTCGGAGGTGGACTCATCAAGGCAGTGAATTTTGTCTTCTCAATTCTCTGTATCGTGTTCTGATGTCCCAATGAAACGGTCTAAGTTGAATGAGGGGTGCAGAGCTCTGGTGCAATCAAGTAGGACAAACCACATGAGTAAAATCATTCTGGTTTATTCAGAAGATCGCCAAAGAAAAAGGGAAATCTCTCCAGCATATATAGCATACAAGTTTGAGAGGAAAACAGGAACAGGGTATATCTACATGCTGCATAAACTAGCTGATTCTGCAGAACAGACAAAAGAAAGGAAGTAAGAGAATATACTCCTTCCCTACGGTGCATGTTTAATAAATACTATTTAACTTAAACAATAACCAACTATGTGCGTGCTGAAAATGTGTCTGTGTCAGTAACACTAAACTTTTGACCTGAGAACTAAGAAACACAAGACACTTATTCAATCCCCTTCAATCCCCTCTATTATACTCATTTGGTATAATTAATCAACAAAATCATTTAACAATTCTTGGTTCTCCAATCATTCCACTTGTCATCTCTCCCAACCGGTAGACTGTATGTGTTCGGGCTGAAGTAGCGGAAGACATATTTAGACAATGCGTACATCCTATCCATTAGGCACCTGAACAGACAAGGGCCAACAATACACAGGAGCAAACATACAACGATAATAGGCACTCTTTGTGCTATTTGTAGCCCCTGTGATCAGGGTAGAGCACCGACGATCCCCTCTTTGTCTGTCTGACTGCAGCCAGCCCAGAGGCGCCGCAAGAGGAAATCCCTGCAAAAAGGATGTCAGCTGTAGCTACCTTGAAAGCAAAAGACATCGTAATAACACAAATTCTTCAATTAATTTATTATGTTGGACACTCTCTGAGCCATGGATCCACTGTGAAAAAAGATCTGTTAATATGGCGGTTCGAGTCATGGCTATGATTTCTGCAGGTTCACTATAGAGAGGCTGATCCAATCTGTCCTCTCCTGCTCTTCTAAACATTTTCACCAATACTTTACTTCCTTCCTCGAAGGGATGTGTTTTCTCCTCCGAAATTGTTTAAGTAAACCTGCAGAATACTTAGATAAATGTACAGAAAGGTTGCCTGTTCCCACAGCCTGTACGCCCCTACGCCATGGAACAGGAAAAGGTCGTCCCTTGACAATTTCATATGGCGACAAATTATTCAAACCTGGTTGTGACATCATTCTCATGTCAGCAAGCACAATTGGAAGAATGTTGGGCCAATTTGTAGAGGTCATAGTTTGCATCGCTTTTCTCAATTTCCCTCTGATGGTTCTATTAGCCCTTTCCCTGATACCGGATGATTTCGGATAATAAGGAATATGAAAGCGCCAGTTTATACGTAGTTCTTCACACAACAGCTGGGTTACTTTAGAAGTAAATGAAGTGGGGACACAGTAGACCTGTTAGAGGCCAAAAAGGTTGTCGTCATCAGTCGCAGATTGTTGAACCTGTTGCAGATCAATTTCTGGAAAAAGGGCACTCTGCAAAGGTGAAGTGGAGACTTTTTTACATTTACATTTACATTTACATTTACATTTACATTTAC
>JAOTQW010105032.1:0-12223 GCA_026260075.1 Sisor rabdophorus | reverse complement strand
GATAAAGACAGCTAAATATATGAGATATATGTATACTGCCAAAAATGAGGAGGCTGGGGAAGTGGGGATAAGGTCCAACCTTGCGCATTCGCACTGTCACTTGTGGGGGCTGTTTAAGCCCAAAAGAGAAAAACAAACAAACAACTGTATTAAAAAAAAGTCATCAACACTGTAGAGTACATACTCAGACTATTATACTACAGACCTCCACATAACGAAGGTTCAAACCGTCTTAAATTAATACAATGCAGCATGATGCAAAACTACCAGTACACTTCTGGAGAACCTTACAGTTCCAGTACAATTTAATGAACAATGTAATTAGAACTGGAAATATCAATGCACTAAATATTATAAACAATTTACAGAAGATTTTGCACAGTGCAATGAAAGGTCACAGTCTAATTTCTTGCTTTAGTTCCAGTGCAGCTTCTCACACCGGACTCATTTTCACTGCCTGGGCTTTTTTTTTGCCAGACAACCATCTGCAAAACCATGTAATCACCCACACTTATGTATCTCTCTCCTTTTCTCTCTTTCTCTCTTTTAGACACAACCTGGCTGATATTTATTACTAGAAATCTGTTACATCATTACAAACTAGCAGATATGGTACACATTCTGGCTGCAGCCCCTGACGTACAGTAAGGTTGGTGAATTGTGAGGTGCTGAAATTACTTTTTAATTTATTTTCTACACTTATTATTTTGTTGTACTATTGTTTTATATCAGCTTCCTTTACACACACAAACACTGGTGGGTAAACTACAGGGTTGACCAAAAAAAAACCCTTTAATTTATAGTGACTATTAACAGCTGGATCATTATCAAGAAATATCTATATATTGGACAGGGCGGCGTGGTGGAGTAGTGGTTAGCATTGTCGCCTCACAACAAGAAGATTCTGGGTTCAAATCCAGGGCACAGGGTCTTTCTGTGCAGTTTGTAGGTAACCGTGTAACTGTGTAACTGTGAAACATTAGCCCAGGTTTAAAATAAAAAGGTGTACACAGGTGGTCAGAATACACACTAACACAGGAGTTTTTTTACAATGTTAATACATTTACATCAAAACAAAATAATCATAAATTGAAATATTATGTACCTTAATCTCAGGCATGTCCTCAAGCGCAATACTTTGTGTTTTAAAGGTCCGAGTTCCACAGCACTCAGCATTTACCTCAACCTTTTTCTCTCCTGAGTGAGATAGGGGACTTGTGAGTGTCCCTGGATTATGGTGCTCCACCTGTATGGTTGATATCACCATGTGAGAAGAAGCTGCATCTCCCATAGAGATGGGAGACATGATAGGAGCACTGACAGGACGCACTGCCTTATTAAAGGTGGACGCCATAGCTAAATGGAAAAGGTTTGTCAAATTTCATGAATAGAGACCAGTTTCACAATCAGTCAACTTTAACAGTTTTAACTTTAAGACATTTTATTTTGGTCTGCCATAAAATCCTAAAAACCCCAACAAGCACACACATACATATAGAAAAGTAGAAAACAACACTAACCTCCATCCAGGCTGTGAGAGGCTGTCTTACTTGAGAAGCGCTTAAAGTGAGGTGCTGGTCGGTTGATCATAGAGCTGGCCTGTCGCGTTTGAACCTGAGTTCGTCCACTGTACCTGAACTTGGAGCCCAGAGCCAAGAGCTTTCTGGGTGTGGTGGCAGCTTCAGTACATGTTAACCTGGGAAATACAGAACATACAGTATTGTATCCTTTATGCCCTATTTACACAACATAGGGGTCCCTAATCTTCAGGTTGGTCTCACCTGAAAAAGGTGTGGTGTTCTACACACACTTTCCAAACCTTCTTTGAAGCTTTATAACTGGGCAGCTTGAAACCGATATCACTTTCATAATGCTCCAGCTGGGACATGTGTAAAGATTAGAACTTGGTCAAACATGCTGTAGCAACATTATATATCATTTAAAACAATGTGACAATAATAAGCTAACTGTTTTTTCATCTGATGTACCTCAGATGGCCGAATCTTGATAAAAAAGCTGCTACGTTTATAGGAAACTTTTAATACTTTGGGCCATGGAAATCGATTAATCCTCAGCTTGTCTTTATAAACCATGAGACCACCGGAGCAGACACCCAGCATAATATCCACACCGCTTAAATCCTGAGAGACAGAGCAGCTATAAATCCTTACCAGATAACCGCAAAACATTCTCTGTTTAATTTAAAGAAAGTTAGTATTTTTCTAAGCGTACCTTGGCCTGGTGCAAGTCTACACCATACATAGAAAGCTTTTTAGCATTTTCCAGAAACATCATGTCTGCTTGAGCAGGACTCATGGATCTAGAGTTAAACCCAGAACTAGATTAATACATACAGAGACATAAATAATGGCCTAGCAGTGCAAAGTCATTCAGACAAAAATCAGGGTCATTCATACTCAATCAGAGTTTAAGTTAAGTAAAATCATTCAAAATCATTAGAGGTCAAAATAAAAATTTATAGTCAGCCAGAGTCATTTAGAGTCATTTTTGAATCAGGCACCTGTATGTCCGATGGAGCTCCATGAGCTTGTCCTCTAGTTCCTTTGTCTGGTTCGGAATAAGTTTGAGCTCCTTGGCATAATCTGTAGCATGGACCTCAGGGTCATATTCCCCGAGCTCAGACTGCAGTGCGTAAGAGCCCAGCAGGGCCAGCGTGACAAAGGAGCAGGGCAGCCGGCCACTCATGATATCTTTACGCAGTTGAAGACACAAAAAATACCTACAGCAAAGACAACACACATGATCCACCTGCAATATTTTACCGTCTAAACTACAGTATTATCAATATTATAATCAACAGTCTTGAATCTAGAGTATAATTTGCAATCAAATCTACAGACTAATTTTCAGTAATACATTGCTGTCAAACATACAGTTATACTTTGCAGTCTAATCTATATTATAATCTACAAAATAATCTCCAATAATACTCTATAGTTAACTCAATGAGCTAATCTACAGAATAATCAACAGTAATACCATAGTCTAATCTGCAATCTTAGACGTAGTCTCATCTACAATTATACTTTACTGTCTATAATTGACTGTAACAATATAATCTATTTTATAACCTAGAATACATAGAGTAATTTATAGTTTAATCTACAGTAATGCTATAAATTCTAATTTGCAGTCTAACCAACAGTCTAATCTATAAAATACTCTAGAAATAATTTTACTGTCTAATATACAGTAATAGTTGGGGTTGAGTGTACCTGGTGATGTCCTCGGATAACTGAGCTGGATCCGGTGGGTAAAACTTCACATTGAAGGTAAAATTGTAGCTGATTCCTAAATATAACAATCATTTTATAAATCATATTTAATTGCTAAATGCTGTAAATGTAAATGTTTATTTTGTGCCTGTCTGTGTATATGTATTTGTACTTCTGTATGTCCTTTATTATGTGTTTACATGTCTTTTTATTACTATCCTGTTTTACCTTGCACTTGCCGGTGAATCTCCTTTGTGAAGTCCAGCCATGTCTATTAAAATAGGGACAGAAAGCGTTCAGCTGAGTTATTACCGCTTACAGAAGCACGGAAGTAAAATGAACTTAATAAATAAATTCACCTTAATGGTAGATGTCTCCCACACTGCTAGCCCATAATAGTCCTTTTCTAACAGGTTAAGATGATCACAAACTTTTGCAAACAACTCCTGACCTTTAGCGTGTTTCTGCAAACACACACACACACACACACACACACGCACACACGCACACACACGCACACACACACGTACACAAATACTTAGTGTGTGTGTGTGTGTGTGTGTGTAAGCGTGTGTGTGTGTGTCTTACTTCTAGTTCACACTCATACTGTGTGTCGTCCAACAGTGTGACCTTGCAATGAAGGATCCTGGGTCTACGCTGACCTTTCAAAGCCTTAATTTCCTCTTCACAATTCTTCCTCTCTTGTCCCTCCTCTTCCTCTGTTTTTTCTGCTGCTTCTGTCTTCTTGTCATCAGTGTTGGCGCTCACCTCATGTTCTTTATCTTCCTCTTCTTCAATCTCCCTCTTGTTTTCTTCCTTCTTCACTTTGTCCTTGTTCCTCTTCTTTTTCTTTACTTTCTCAATTTTTTTCTTCTTGTCCCTGTTTTTGTTTATGTCGTCTTTCTTTAGTTTCTTTTCTTTCTTTTCCTGTTTTCCCACCTTTATTTCATCTTCGATTTCATTCTGGTCCACTCTAACCTGTAACAAAAGCAGAATAACAACAAAATAACACTGAAACATCTAGAGATCAGTTTTATTCATTATTATGCATCATAATTCATCTTCTATAAATGCTTATTTTCAAACTTGTGGTCACAGGTTCTGCTGAAGAATATTCTAATGCTGAAGAATATTCCTGGACGGGTCGCCAGTCCATCGCAGGGCCACACATAGACGAACAACCACACACTTACATTCACTCCTACAAATTAGATTCACCAATCAACCTAACAAACATGGGAGGAAACTGGAGAACTCGAAGGAAACCCAGGCAAAGGCGTGGAGAACTCCACAGAGAAAGGGCAATCGAATCCAGGACCTTTTTGATTCTTTCAGTTTTATTATGTAGTTAAATTTTTTTATTTTTATACAGAACTTATAAATACCTTTTATCTTAAAAATAGGGCCATGGCTTCTTATATCCAAGCTAACTGGAAACTAAAGTATGGTTCAAACCTGAAATGTACTTCGGACCCTTACCTGATTCTCAGTACTGCTTATGGAGTGCTGGTCCAGTGCTGCATCTCCCTCGATGCGTAGCTCAGGTTCAGGGTCTGCAATGGGAGCTTTAGGTTGCTGGTGGCTCTCTTTTCCTTGTCCTTGTTCCATCTTGACTCCCTCATCTTCTGAGCACTGGGAGCGACGCTTCAGGAGAGAGGAGAACAGGCGTGAGAGTCCTCGGCTGGTCGAAGTGCTCTGGTGTGATTTGGGTTGCTGTATTAGTGTCAGCGATGCGCTGGCGGGTTCGTCCTGAAAGGGTTCGATGGCATCTGCATCTTGCACAGCAGTCTCACCATCTTCCTGCTGATGTTCACAGACCTGCTTTTTCTGTCCACTGTTTGCTTTGTCTGTCGTCATGGTAACCACTAGAAAGCACACAGAACATTAGAGTGAAAACGTGAGAATGTAAACACTGCTGTTCTGACAAAACAACACATTTTGTAAAGATGGTTGAAACCATACTGCCATGTAAAAGATAAATCAACTGGTTTACTTTAGATGAGGGGTCTAAGTCTGGTCTATGTGTGTATTCTTTATACTCAATAATAAACAGTTACATTTGCTTTTAACAACTGATCAATGGTAAAAGCAACATCAGACAATATTACTCATTTATTAATCAATTCAATTCGTTTCACAAAGTTAAACATGTCTTTTTAATGTGGAATAGGAAAGTAAATGCTGGCGCACCATTACATTGAGTAGAAAGAAATGCATCTTTCTCTGGGTTATACCTAAGAGAACCTCTTATATTCTTTATATTACAATTATCTGCCTCCACCTAGACCTATACTCTGTACCCTCTTTACCCACTTTCACTAACTTTATGTCCCTGTTTATCACATCCATAAACCACATTCTTGGTTTTTCTCTTTGCACTTAATCCTTGATATGTCCAACTTTGTCATTCTCAAAAAGAACTTCAACATCTTCAGCTCTGATACTTTAAACTCTGCCAACCATCTTCAAGACCGTCTTTTTGATTCTTGGTATTTCTTGTTGCTCATGTTAGACAGTAGTGTTAATAAGAGCTGGTTACAGCAAAAGCAAAAAACAAGCCAGGAACAAGAATCCATAAAAAGATCATTGAGTTTAACAAATACAACAATTTGGAAATTTTCTACTTTCACAAAACATTCATTCATTTATTAATTCATTCATCTTCTATACCCGCTTATTCCTGAACTCGGGGTCACAGGGGTTTGCTGAAGCCTATCCTAGCATACATAAGACGAGAGGCAGGGGGTACACCCTGGACAGTTCATAGCACAGCCACACACACACACACAACCACACACACTCACACTAACTCCTATGGGCAATTTGGAATCACCAGTCAATCTAATGCACATGTTTTTAAACTGTGGGAAGAAACTGGAGAACCCAGAGATAACCCAGGCAAAGGCGGGGAAACTCTGCACAGAAAGACCCAGGACCCTCTTGTTGTGCGGCGACTGTGCTAACCACTACGTCAATGCGCCGCCTTTTACAAAACATGTGTTTCTTTAATTGTAGTAGTATTCAGTTTAAATTAGTAAGAACTGATCCTGAAGTCGGCGGCGTGGCAATGTAGTGGTTGGCACGTTTGCCTCACAGCAAGAAGGTTGTGGGTTCGATTTCTGGGTTTTTCTGTGTGGAGTTTGCGTGTTCGCCTTGCGCTTGTGTGTATTACCTCATCTTGACCCCCTCATCCTTTGAGGACTGGGAGCAGCGCTTTAGGAGAGAGAAAAACAGGCGTGAGAGTCCTTGACTGGTCAAAGTGCTCTGGTGTGATTTGGAATGCTGTATTAGATTCAGCGGTGCGCTGACAGGTTCGTCCTGAAAGGGTTCGATGGCTTCAGTTTTTGCACAGCAGCTTCACCATCTTAATGCTGATGTTCACAGACCTGCTTTTTCTGTCCACTGTTTGCTTTGTTTTTCTGTGCGGAGTTTGCATGTTCTCCCTGTGCTTGTGTGGGTTTTCTCTGGGTACTCCGGTTTCCTCCCACAGTCGAAAAACATGTACATCAGGATGATTGGTGATTCTAAATTGCCCATAGGAGTAAATATGAATGCATATGGTTGTTTGTCTATATGTGGCCCTGTGATGAACTGGTGACCTGCCTCTCCAACCTATGTGTGGTAGGATAGGCCCCAAAAGACCCCGGTGACTCCAAGCTAGGGAATAAGAGGGTTAGAAGATAAAAAATTAATGCTTCTAAAATGCTTTGACCATGCAGATCGGATGTTTCCTCTGAATTCAAAAGCCTATTTTTTCCTATTTATTCCTACAAAAAAAACAGGTGTAAAAAAATCTAGTCACAGTGTCACAAAAATGCTGAACAGCAACTACAAACAGCCAAGGAGTGATAACCAATTGTCAAAAGACATACATCTATATGCAATAGTGTCCATTTGCTTGAACACACCTCCTACAGTTCCATCAGGACAACATGGACAAAAAAAATTAATTTATACCACAGCCCTCATCTTCCTCTGCTTTGTGTTGCATCTCACTTTTGAGCATAAAAAAACATTTTACTAGGATGTTACTAAAACCCAAGTCGAAAATCCACAAAATGAAAAAAACTATTTCAAACCATTATATTCAAATAATAATGACAACTTTATGTTGTGTTTTAAACTAAAACATGTCTCTAGGAGTGATGCTTTGGTTTTGGAAAGTAATCGCAGGCATTAGTGTCAAATAAATTATCATCATTCTGCAAAAAATTTTAATAATCTGCGAAATGATCATTAATCTGGCTTTAGATTTTTTTTTCCTTTAAAATACACTTTGCTGATTAATTTGGTAACTTGCTAGTCTCCTGAACTTGGTCACGTTCTTCAGATCACTTATGACTTCAGATCAGAAGTATGTATGATTATTATTCCCTTTAACCAATCACCATTGTTTAAATGGATCGTATTACAATTGAATAAACAATCACTACCAAATACTGATGGCTGTCACAATATTTATGATAACATATCAAATGTTAATTTATCTCTATATCTATTCACTGTTAGTGTTTTTCTTTTGTATATGTTTTATTGAAGTTTTCTATTGTAGCCATAAAGATATCTTATTTGAGTAAAAATCAGTTTCCAATTCTTAATTCCTTTTATAAATAGTGTTTGAGTTTCTTAATGAAAAGCCTCCTATATGCAATGTCTAATTTTCTAATTTGACATGCAAATTAATGTCATTATTATTTAAATTTGACTGTGGCAATTAGACCAGCACATCTCTGCCTATTTTTTTCATGTCTCAGAGTTTTTCTTAGAGCCTTTCTGAGCAAAGTTTGAGAACTGAATTTCACATCACGGGAGAAAGGTGAGAAACAAAAGTGAGACCAGCAGCGAAGACAAGAACACTCTCCCCCAAACACACGAGTGAGATGGGTGTGTGTATGTGTGTTTGTATGTGTGTTTGTGAGAGAGAGAGAGAGAGAGAGAGGGAGAGAGAGAGAGAGGGAGAGAGAGAGAGAGGCAGAGGGAGAGAAAGATGTGTTGTGTGTAAGATGTTGGATGTGAGTGATGCGGAGTGTAAGAGATGTGGTGTGAGAGACGCGGGATATGTATGAGAGATGCAGGATATGTGAATGAGACGCGGTGTGTGCGAGGCGTGTGTTTTTAAGATGCAGAGTATCTCATCTCTGTAAGCACTAGGAAACGCTCAACACAATAAAAATCTAGCAGATCCTCCTTCTGTTTTATAGGCTATGGGCGCATCCTGAAACCACGGATTGGCGGTTTATCTCTTATTTCAAATCTTAATTCACAAAATGGCGCCCAATGTAGACAAAAAATGTCAACAGAATCCCGTCCATTTCCATCATCATCCCCATCACACAATGCCCAGCCCGGTGCACACTTGTACTTACCTCGCCTTTGAAGTGGAAAAAAGCACACTAAAAATAAAAAAATAACGAATATATATTTCAACAGCTTTAGATGCGCGAGTCCAGGTGTAAATTATAATCCGAACTATTTTTTAAAACACGGTGTTTTGGTTCTAGTAAAAACAGGGCAGTACATGAACAATGACGTATTGTACCTAGCAGTGCTATCCAATGAAGGACGAGCGCAAGCTTGAACCATCCAATCCAAACCCGAGTTCTTCCTGCAGCAGCAGCAGCATCCTTAGAGAAAGGATACAGGGAACGCGCTCATTTTGCCTCCTATATCCCTGAGACGCTCGGATTGGTCAGAAGATGTTCACTGATGTTCTAGAACAGCATCTGGGAAATTCATCACAACCTCGAGCTAACAGCCTGCATTATTGTCATGTAGCATAGTATAGGTTTTGTTTACTGTGCATACTAATGCAGCCATATTCTGGAAATAGGTCTACAGTCTCAAATCTATGTATTAAATAAAATCAGAGGTAACCTTTTTAACAAGGACAATATTTTTATAGAAAGAAAATGAAAGGCAGTAAAAGTTTACAGCGATAACCGAAAGGACACCACGCGGACATGCAAAGTAATACACATAGTGCAGGTCTATTAAACATCAACTCACATCACAAAACTGTTAAGTCAGGACTATACACACTACTCTACACACACTCCGTATCTTCATGATATAACTGTACATCCCCCACCTCATCACCCTCTTTATCCCCCTCACTCTCCTCCAGACCACTTATAAAGGGAGCAGGTGGTGTACTGTCTGCTAATCTGATGCCCGGTCCCAGGAGATCGAGAGAACAGAAGCACAGAGGAGAGGCTGCATGAACTCTTTAACCGCGCTTCCTCAATTCCATTCACACTTCATTTATGAGAGTTTCCCTACTGAGTTTCTGTTTCTTCAACACACACACGCGCGCACACACACACACACACACACACACACACACACGGTCCCCTCCCTTTACTGATGAAATTTTTTGGGTACCAACTGGTCACAGACCCACCAATTACCAGCTCCTCATCATTCATCTCTCAACATTATAAATGACAGATTTCGAGCCAATAACACAATGTCCATTGTAAAGAACACAAAAAAAATAGCACAACACCTCCATAATAACAATTTCAATTTTAAAGTGGACTTTTAACTTAAGAAAGAAAATTATATGCCTCAGAAGATTTGTGATTTAAATCTTTTCCTTGCTGAAACTTTTGAATGAATTATTAAACTGTAATATATATATATATATATTATAGAATTATAAAGATTTAGGAAAAGGTTGCCAATACAAAATTTAATTTGTAAACGGATTTCAGAACAACATTGTAAAGCAATTATTAAATTCATCCATACATCTTCTATACCCGCTTTTTCCCTAACTCCCCAAGCCTGTAAGACAACAGTAAGAAAATCAACTTGTTTAGAACAATTTTCTGGATCCAATCAGTCTAAGAGTTTATAGCATTATATCACCAAAACAATTAGGATAAATGTAAAGCTAGTTCTCTCAGAATAAAAAATAAATATTTTAGAGAACTGTATATAATACAGAGTATAAAAGGTAGTGGTTTGATTTTAGTTTTGGAATATTGTGAATTCACTGAAAAACATGTGAGTGCTGACAGTGTTGTTCTTCTATAACACCTTACAGGAGAAAACAAGCAAAACCTAATATAAGACTATAGTTACAATCATTTATTCATCTTCTATACCCACTTATTCCTAAACTCAGAGTCACAAGGGTCTGCTGGAGCCTATCCCAGAACATAGGACGAGAGGCGGGGGTACACCCTGGACAGGTTGCCAGTGCATTGCAGGGCCACACAACCACACGCACTCACACTCACTCCTATGGGCAATAGAATCACCAATCAACCCAAGATACATGTTTTTGGACAGTGGGAGGAAACCTGGGACGCCCAAGCAAGCACAGGGAGAACATGCAAACTCAGCACAGTTGTAAGCTAACCAAAAAATTCATTCTTTCATCTTCTATACTTGCTTATTCCCTAATTCGGGTCACGGGGGTCACTGCTGGAGCCTATCCCAGCGCACATAGGGCGAGAGGCAGGGGATACACCTAGGACAGTTCACCAGTCCATCCCAGGGCCACATACAGACACTTTTCACTGTATTTCACTGTACTTAAATCATTACAAATTAGCTGACTCTAAAACATACATACATATGTACATTTGCTCTCAGGCCATCCAAAAGTGCAGTAAAACATTAAAGACAATCTAAGGTAAACACATAATCTTTCATTGTAATATTATCTTTAAATAACATCTTGGATTGTCTCAGGTTTAGTAAATTGAGAGCGATCTCTTTATTATCAGAGATTTGATTGTCATTGGCAGATCCTTCCTTAGCTCCGCCCAAAGAAAATGCAGAATTAATAGATTTATTAACATCTTTAGTTGATTAACTATTCGCCACATTTATCACCAGTGTAGTATTAAATAGCTCATAATAATTATTTTATGAAGCCTTTAGGTGACTAAATATATTTATATTCATATTTATAAGTTAAACCTGTAACAACTATTTTTCCTGCATTTTTTATAGACAAAATCCTGTTTATAATGTAAAATAAACTGAAACTGGCACTGACTCGTAGCATTATTAAAAATTGTGACCACGATTTTTAAAAATTATCATTAGAGTTGTGCGTAATGTATGTTTTACTAAACTTAAGTTACTTAAATTACAAGAACGGACCGGATTTTATATACATTTAATGCATACCAACTCTTTTTGTTGCTAATAAAAAAAAACTTTTATTCTGTTATATACGGTATTTGTACTTCCGGAAATTAATAGTTGTGTTTCCGGGTTACGGCGGGAAGAGAGAAGTAATGCGGATTCTCGTGTACGTCCGGAATAATAATAATATTAATAATAAAATAACAATGGCGGTTTGCTCAGTGTTTGTGGCTCAGTAAGTGAGTGAGTCGTTTAGTCCGAGTCTGTGTTAAAAAAAAAGCGATAATCACGCGGACATCGGAACCTGCGGGCCTCAGGATGGAGGTGTCGGGGATCCGGTTGCCGGCGGGTGCTTGCGCGGTGCGGCTGCGGGAGTGGAAGGTGGAGCTCGGGGCGCTGGTGCATGTGGACTCGGTGGTCGCGGTGTGTGTGACAATCCCTACAGACACGGAGCGCAACCTGGAGGAGCAGCCGAACAGGCGGGTAGTGGAGAAGAAACTGAAGTCTGATCGCGCTGGAGTGGTGAAAGAGCTGTGCTATCAGCTCGGAGAGGTCATATCACCTGGGTGAGCACACAAACACCCCAACTTAGTATTAATTCACACAAGACACGTAATTTACCTCTGAGTAAATTAAATCTCAAAACGATTAAGCATGGGCGCTCCGTGTCGTCACTATTTAACGGCTACCCGACTTTTGACGTCACTGCTGATGTCAGCCAGCCTTACTCAGATGATGATGATGGAGTCAGAAATAGTTGAACTAATGTATAGTGTGTGTGTGTGTGTCATTTCATTTCATCTTCTTTACCCGCTTATTCCCGAATAGGGCACATAGGGCGGAAGGCAGGGGGTACACCCTGGACAGGTCGCCAATCCATCGCA
>JAOTQW010104940.1:0-21196 GCA_026260075.1 Sisor rabdophorus | reverse complement strand
CTGCTTTCTAGATGCCGGAAATGTAAAACTTTGTCATCTGATTGGTCTGATTGGTTCTTTAAAGCTTCCCTAAAAATCTTTTTAAATATGTGAACCATGCTGTTTGTAAGAACGAAACATTCTGTTGACAACAAGTAACAAGTTATGAATCAGGGTATTAAAAAAATCGGTTAACGACGCTTGCTCTGTAACATATGTGATTCACCTCCTTTATTTCGATCAAAGTGTGTGGTGTACGTCAGTGACAATGTTTCTGCTTCACTATTTTAAAAAAGACTGTTTTGGTGACAAGGTCCTAATGGGTGTGAACTGTTATCGCTAGTATCACAAGCAATCAGGAAACGCAAATATGTTGATACATCTCATTAAAGGCATTTTACACAGTGTAAAAAAAAAAATAAAAACAGGGCGGCGCTTATTTCCAGGTCAGAAAAATATTTAAATAGGAGACTCAAACTATCATTTTTAACGATAGTTGTTCCAGTTTTAATTAATAATCAGAATTAATTTATTCATCTTTATACCCATTTACTCCCTAATTCAGTGGGTCTGCTGGAGCCTATTCTAGCTTTTTAAGTCCACGGAATGACGACGGACGGATTAAATGACGTCTGTGTTCAAACTGACCTTAGGACTTACGGTGTGGAGAGGCCCGTTAGCCTGACATTGCATTGCAGGGAGTTGGGTAGCCGTCCGGCAAAAATGGCGCGGCTCAGAAGGCAAGCGTATCAACTTACTTGCAAATTGTCTTGCCTTCTGTTCACCATTTGCTACTTTTAAGCATGGAACTTTTGTGTAGTTTAGAAAGGTTTATAGAAATCCTATAAATTGATTTATATGTCTAACAATTCACATTCTCAATTTGTTTTCTGTAAGCCACAGGTTTTGTTACATTACCAAACTTAGTCCTGAAGAGTTTAGCTCTAACTCTAACAATCTTTTTGCATTCTAGTGCTAGAAGAGATGAGTAGTGACAGCAGCTTGCTCAAGGACACAGCACACTCCTTATCCTCCTCGGTTATATTTTGCCACCCACTCCCTTTAATCCACACCCCACCCCTACCCCTGCGGTTCTTTCATCTTCAGCAAAAAGATTTGTTGACATTAGAATGCTTCCACAGGCTGCATATCTCTCCCTCTGTTACTGTCTGTCTATCTCTTTTTGAACACATTGTGATATTTGACTTTTAAATGTCATGGTGTGGGGAAAAACGACACTAGTTTTTCATCACACAGTGTCGTTTGAGTATTTTGTTTTGTATTTGTGTGATTTAATGAAATAAATAAAATCTGTATTTTCAGAGCTGCAATGCCTCAATATTGCTCCGCAAGTTTTTATAGAGAGAAAAAAGGGAGAAAATTATAGATGGAAAGTGAAGGAGTGGAAAAGAAATAAGAGAGTGAAAGGAGAGAGAGACACTGAAAGCATTTACAGTCACTGAACAAGAGAAGTGAGAAATTCTGCAAAAGAGCAAGCAATAAAATATAGCCTGAAAGACTCAAATAACAACGATAGACGGATAAAAAACGTCTAAAAAAAAACTAAGCGAAAGAGAGAGGAGAAAAAAATAAGAAGTTAGATTAAAAGAATAGAAAATATGTGAAAGGCTTTATCAAAATAGACAAACAGAAAAAGAGAGCAAGTAAAAGAGGGTGTGTATCTAAAAAAATCGAGAGCGCAATCAAGTGCAGTATGATATCTTCTACAAAAGTTAATGATTAATCTGATCTTGAGCTGCTCTTCTTTCTGCTGTGCAATTTGAACCCCCTCCCTCTGCTCCACCACCGGAACGATATTAATGTTTCCTGAGCATTTGTACTGTTAGCAGATGGAACTTTTCTATACTTATGATCTTTTTGCCAGAGTACAGTCGAGAACTGCAAATCCTACCTCTGTACAGAACCAAAAGCTGGGAGTTGATGATGTCAGTAAGCAGAACTTCCACCACAGAGTGCAATTTAAAAAGATTACAGTGAATAAACAAAAATTATAAAATCTGTCAGTTGGTTAGTGATAGACATAAGAGACTGACTATCTTTTCACCATCAGGGTTTACAGGGAAGTCTGAATCTAACTAGAAAGTAGCAGCAGGTAAAAAAAAGGGCATGAGGAAATAGCATGGTGATGGCAAGCACAGAGTTTAAACAATATGATAAAATTGACGGGTAATAAGTAAAAAAAACAACAACAAAATAATACAGGGGTTGAACAAAGAAAGACAGCTAGCAGTCACATGGTTGGTGATGTCAAGTCATGTTGGATAGCATGGGTTATATTAATTAGAGTTTCCAGAAACAGCAGGGTCTGGTGGTGGATCCCGATTATGAAGCGATTTGCGCAAACAGATTAAAATGCTTTTGCTTATGCAGTTTTTTGATTAAAAAGTCAATAAAGATAGAAAGATATACATTTGGGTTGAGTCTCTAGAGTTTGTTTTAAACAGGTAGTGGTGGCTGCCCAGGGTGTACCCCTGCCTTTCGCTTTGTGTTTAAAGTGTATTATTTATTATGTGGGTATGGGCTCCAACAGTTCCTTATGACCCAATGTAAGGCAATAAGCAGGTATAGAAGATAAGTAAATGAATAAGGTAAGTTCAACCCTGATCCAGGGGCACTGTATCATCGCTGACCATGTATTTTTACCCCAAACTTTTAAGATGGGTTAAGTTAAGAAACAAATTTTACTGTGCAGTAAAGTTGTGCCAAAAAAGGCATTTACACAAGACATCCTTATTTAGGACTATTTCTATTTATCTTATTTATGTTTATTTATGGCAGCTTTGTAGTGCCGGGTATTGAAACCATTATATACCACTTATTACATTATATGAGCCCAACATTTTCCTATTTGGCTGATGCTTTTATCAATAGTGACTTACATTCTGGGTTTGCTCAGGAGCTTAACAGCGCTTCTTTAGCCATATTGGAGCAAGCAGCGAGTCAGGGAGCAAGCATTTTTTGTACCATTATATAACTATAACCTAATAGAGCACATGATGTCTGTGTGGGCAGCACAGAGGCGTAGTGGTTGGCATTCCCGGGCAAGGGGTCTTTCTGTGTATGTACACTGGGTTGATTGGTGACTCTAAATTGCCCACTCTAAATTGTGTGTGTGACCCTGCAATGGACTAGCAACCTGTCCAGGATGTACCCCGCCTCTCGCTCTATGTGCGTTTGGATAAGTTACAGCAGACCCCCATGAGCCTGAGTTTGAGAATAAGCAGGTATAGAAGATGAATGAATAAATGTCTAAATTTGTAAATAGTCCAGATATTTATTAATTCATCTATTACCTGCTTAATTCCTAAATTTGGGTCACAGTGGTCTGCTGGAGCATATCTCAGCGCACCTAGGGTGAGAGGCAGGGTACACCCTGGACAGGTTGTCAGTTCATTGCAGGGCCACATATAGACAACCGCACAGACTCACTCCTATGGGCAATATGGAGTCACCAATCTAACCACTAAGGTACATGTTTTTGGACTGTGGGAGGAAACCCGTTCAAACATGCAAACTCTGCACAGAAAGACCCCGTACCTAGGAATCTAACCAAAGACCTTGTAAAAAGGGTCATCCCAGCTCTTTTAACCCAATCAGAACTTTATTCAGTCTGGTTTAAGGTTCATTTTTATTTATACTTAAAAACTAATCTAAATACCACGCTTCTCCTACTCTGAATCTTTCTAATGTCATAGTGTAAACGTATTAGTATGTGTGTTTCAGGATGGAGTATTAAATACTTATATAGTTTAATTTGATTGTGAGTGGATCAAAAATATGACACACCACATTCCAAAACAAAGAACTTTTTCACTATCGTTGCATTAAATTCAGTCGGATTGTTCTCCAGTGAGGCCAGGGGATCGGTCTCCACTCCCTCTCGTCAGATCTGATGGCAGATCTGATGGCTTTATGTTCAGCAATCAGTGAGCTGCAGGAGAGCTTGAGTTGTGAATGCCGCTGACTGAAACCAGGCCAAGTGAAAGTCGCACAGCTCAAGTTTCATGATGAAATGCTTAACGCAAAAGAATGAAAGGACGGCAACAATACCTTACTGTTTGTTCAGCTTCCACATCTTGGATTCATTTAACCTGGTCTTGGGCCTCCAAAGTTCCTGTGTGTCGTCTACGGCTGTGGCGTGCGCGTTTGTTTTTACAGGTCCTATCCTTCCGTATGATCTCAGCAGGGGGTCGGATAGCTACGCTAAACAGAGTTTGATTAATTCCAGGAGTTGAGATTGAGGGAAAACCGCAGCCTTTTTTGAGGTGGTTCATTCAGTATTCTGTATTATCAGATGATTGTTCTCATTGTGTCTTAAGAAGTAACCTTTATTAATAAGAGAGTAAACGGGTAATAGGGAGAAAACTGGGACAAAAACAGAACGAGTAGAGATAGGAAAACTTAGACATGCAGAACTATAGAAAGCAGGGGGGGGGGTGTGCTTTTTTTCAACAAAATGTCATCTATTTTGTATTTTCTGTGATCATCCAGAATCTTTAATTCTGCAAAATATTTCCTCCAGACATTTATTTAAGCACCACCAGGCCATATCTGACTTGCAGAGTTTAACGCTACTTTTTGCCAAGCAGGAGGTTAACAAAAAAAAAAAAAAAAAACACTGTAAATTCGTCATGTCTCAGATTTAACATGGGACTTAATGTGATGCGCTGGTGAGAGATGTTGTCCGAGGTTTTCCTGCTACCTGCCATCTCTCTAATTAAGTCAAAGTGACAGGAGTACAGCCATGCTGTATAGGTTTTTTTTCCCTATTTTTAAAAGGTTGTCAATCCTCCACCCTAATGTCTCTGTGTTTTATTTCAAATAACAATGATGTTAGTGTAATAAGTTTGTATGACTGGTGGGTATTTGCTGCTTTATTAAGTGATTAAGGGGCCCAAACACCTGTTGCTCAAAGACTATTAAAATCCATCCATCAAACTGAGATTATGCCACATCCAAAAGACATAAGACAACTGGCTTTCATGTTTTAGAAATCTTTGAGGATTAAGGATTTGATTGTTGCCGTTAGGTTTTTATTTGCATTATTTTGTAGGTACAAGTTTAAGTCACATATTCCAAGGCATCTAATCATAAATAGCTATCTTTAGTGGCATCAAAAATATCATGGATGTAGGATTACTTAGAATTTTACAGTTTTAATTTTGGCCCATCACCAACAATTGAAACCACCAAAAGATAAAGGTTTTTGATTCCCAATCCAAATGAAAGCAAAATAAACTCATTTTGTTCTAAAATTATTCTTTATTTTACTGCATTGCAGCCTTGCAAAGTAAAGAGGACAGAGAGGGTGTGTCTTACCGGATGATCTCTGTAGACAGGCAGTAGGGGGACAAAATTCTTAGCTCGACACAATGTGACGTCGGCTCCTCTAATCTGCTCTGGGTCAGCTAATCATATGAACCTTAGGTTGATTAAAGTCACAAGGAAGTGGAAAAGGATTTATGTCACTCTTTGCTAGAATGGTTTTGGAGCGGTTTTAAAAGCTGAGTTCGTTCCTGGGTTCAGGCGTTGTTCTGACTAGGAATTAAATCATACCAATTATTATCTTTGCTATTACAACTATTTCTTCAGAAGGAAGTAAAAAGGTGCCTAAATAATACGTTTTATCTAAATTTATATCTATTATTCGTAGGAATGACATGACTGCAATGTGTAATCTCCTGCTTGATTCTTTCTCTCAACAGAAGCTATTTAGCAGCTATTTGTCACACACACACACACACACACACACACACACACACACTGCTATCTCTGCGAAAGTGTTAATGTGTTAACAGCCCTTTAGAAAACACTTGCTGTGATCACGGCCTTCAGGAGGCTGTCCCAAATGCGCCGGCGATGTTACTGACACCTGCAGGTAGCTGAGAGATAATCAATTGCATGTGAAAGAGTCACGAGCCCTCGAGAGCTTTGTTGCTCATAAAAAGTCAAAGAGACACTACCATTTGAAAGAAGGGGAGTGGTCGTGCCCTTGACAGGACTGAAAAGCAAGTGTAAGCTCTACTTAGCTGTATATATCTCTATCTGTCTGTGTCTGTATACCTGTTCCTACACGCTCTGTCAAAAACAGCAGCCTGTGTGAAACTGGGTATGTAGCGAAGGTCACAATGTCTGTGTTCGAATTCAGATAGCGAGGACATGCAGCACAGCACACACCCTCTTACACATGGCTACATGTTTCTCATGCTTCTCTTTTTAAGCTTTATGTTTTGGACAAAGTTTACACACACACACACACTTTTGGCTAAGTTTAATAATGGTGGGTAGAAGTTTTAGGATGATACGACAGCTCTAGTAGAAAAAGGGTTAGAGGTCATGCTCAGGGGCCCAACATGACAGCTTTTCATTTGCAATAAATTTCTGGCATCATATGAGCGAGACAGAGAGAAATGCAGAAAGAGAGACAAAAAGAGAGGAAAAAGAGAAAACGCGAGAGAGAGACATGGAGAGAGAGTGGGAAGAGAAAGTGGCAGAGAGAAACCGGGAGAGACTGAGAGAAAGAGAGACAGATTTGCAACAGAAATGAACAAAAAATGGGAGCTTGCCTATTCAAAAAATTCTTATACCACACATGCATGTATGAATATAAATACACACACACAATAAATAATTAAATAAAACATATCTTAAAAATAAATACCATATAATAATGCATAAAAATGGGTAAAAACACACACATGAGCTATTTAAACATTAACACTCCATCAGTGGCAGGGCAGAGAGCCTTGTTACAGCCCAAATAAATAGTGGGAAAAAGTGTGTGTGTCCCTGAGATGGACTGGCGACCTGTCCAGGGTGTACCCCCTGCCTCTCGCCCTATGTGCGCTGGGATAGGCTCCAGCACACCCCCACGACCCCGGAAAGTTCGGGAATAAGCGGGTATAGAAGATGAATGAATGAATTAACCAAAATATGAAAGTCAGAAAAAACAACAATGAAAAGTATCATTAGCTAACCGTACAGTAAAAAAAACTTCGCTTAACCTGTCTGTTCTCACTGTTCAGAATTAAGTTTATTCACAATCTTATTCACAAGTTTATTCACATTCTTTTGTCAATTACTTCAAGGATTGTGTTTTTTTTGTGTTAGTGCCGCTGATGCAATACATTTTTTAGTATCTGAAAAAAAAAACCTTTTCGAATCAGCATTTTCCCCAAATGTTATATTAAGGAATTGATTAATTTCCTCTACCGAGTATCTCTATTATTATTTGCGGGCCACTATTGGAGATTTCAGAAAGTGTGTATTCATCTCTCACCTCTGTGCCATTTAAAGGCACACATTATAATTCATTATTCTGAGTAGTGTCATTTGTTGGGTTTTCTGTAGTTTTGCTTTATTTTTTTATTTTATTTAACCTCTTTATAATTTTTTGGGGCATTTAAGCTGATTTGTTTTCTTTACTTGCACTACTCATTGTAGCAGTTTCCTCATCAGTGTTTTTTTGGGTAGGCACTCTTACCTCATTACATTCTTTTTTCCCCATGTTTTTTTTGCATTTAAGGGATGCAGTGTGTTTCAAGATAAGGTGCAATTTTAGGATTGGTGCACCTCTCAAAGCTCTGGGAAAAATATAACTGTGGATTAATTGAATAATGCAGTTTGTCTTAACTGTGGGGATTAAACCGAAATGAGATGTTAATCGTGTAAACATTCCCTCATATAGGTTTGTACGAGTTCCAGTAGGTGAACACACTGTAAACACAGGTTCAGAAAAGGAATGAGGAGTTTAGAAGGGAGATTAACTGACATTACTGCTTTTATTTTCACAGAGTCCTCGAATTACCTCCGTCAGCTAGAGATGAAAGTCCGGGTTTTTAATGAGGACAACAAACAGATTTTCTTGCAGGTGAGAGGCTGCATACGTACACACGGACATCTACGGATGTGACTTCTCCAAGTCTATTTACTTGTGATACCTACAGTAGGCTCTTGCCTTTGGTTCCTGAAAAAAATCATCAATCATAATCGATCAGCCTGGTAACTTTTGAGGTTAATGGCAAGGGTAATTGTTATTTGGTGTTTTTGAATCCTATTTAAAAAAAAATATTAATATTTTTAACACAGAATATTTTTTCCTTCCACTAATCCCACGGAGCGATTAGAAAAAATATTTTCCAACCCAACAGCAACCAGAGCAGATTTGGCAAAAGAAAAGAAATATTTGAGATAATTATATGGGTGTTACTGAAACAAGAAATCCTCCAGCCTGTTAAAAAAGCACATCAGATACAGATCATCTCTGAGACTTCAGGGAGAATATTTCATTAGCCTTATAACATCCAGGGATAAATTACTTCTGGAGCAGACGCCACAAAGTCTCGCCCAGACTTAGTTTTAGGTCCATTCTGAAATCCTCAAGATGTCCTATGTGCTTAAACAGATGAACTGTGGACAGGTGAATTCTATAACACGTGACGAGATTTTTCTTCTCGGCTCTGTAACTTATCTGGTTTTGTGTTCTGTAATCTTCTGAACTGTCTATTTAAGTGGTATCAATGGGAAATAAGGTGACCGATGAGGGGTCACACTGGTTTTAAAGAAAAAACTGAGACATGGATTAATAGACTTTTAGTCTGAAAATATTTTAGCTCACAGAGTCATAGATAACTGCAGTGTTTTGCTCTAATTTAGTTATCATGTTTCTAAAATACTAAACTAAAAAAAACATTAGAGCATGAAGAGCACCCTTTAAAGAAATCTCATTCTAATCAGCCTTTTTAGGAATGTTGAAGAATTATGTACAACTGCCCTAGAGCCACACCTGTAAATGAGGTTTAGTTTGTTTAAATTCATTAGGCTTTTAATTTTATCTGTTATTATACTGCAGTTAAACTGCACTGTTCCACATTATTACGCCCAAAAGAGTTTTAAAACATTTTATTGTTGTAAACATCTGAAAATAGGCATTAGTTAAACTGCAGCATTTGCAGGTTATAGTTGCTGAAATCGAAAGCTCTTTTAATCAAAAATATCTTAACAGGCTAAATGACATTATGACATAGGCGCCCTTATTGGCTAGGAGCTTCACAATTCTTGTATCTATGGAAGTTGTCAGTGGATAGAATTTCTGTGCAGGATGTCAGAATAGCCAGAGATGCTGTTTTAAAGTGAATTGCCTCCCACCCTCATAGATCTTACATCCATGTGTTTAAACTGACAGACAAAAAAATTACCTTTAAACACAATTGATTTGATTAGTTTAAGATCTGGATTGTTAGATTACATCGTTAGATTAGGTTAGATCATGTAAAATATGATTTAATACAATTAGTTTAGGTTAGATAAGGTTCAGATATTTTAGATTACATTAGGTTAGGTCATTTTAGGTTAGATTAGGTAACGCAATTTTAGGTTAGTTGAGAGTTGGTTTGATTACATTACATTAGATTTGTTTAGGTTAGGTTAGATTAGGTAAAACTAGATTAGATTAGATTACAGAATACAGTTCACTGGAGCTTCACTGGTTGCCACTGGAATCCTCTTACACTCCACAATGACGACATCACAGAGTTGGTGGACCTTTTTACCTCCACTTTTTATTTTAGGATGCCTCACAGATGCTCAATAGGGTTTAGCTTACGCTTTATCAGTTTTTGTTAGCAACGCAGTGGTCCTTTTAATGGTGTGTTTCGGGTCGTTATCATGTTAGAAAACTGTCCTGCGGCCCAGTCTACAAATTGAGAGGATCTGCTTAAGTAGGGCACAGTACATGTTGGCATTTATGCGTCCATCAATGAAGTGTAGCTCCCCAGTGCCGCAGCCCCAGACCGCGACACTCCAGAAGGTGCAAAAGATTCACCATCGAAGTTCCAGGATAATAGCAAATTTTTAATCAATTATCAACTTAAAGGAGCAATTTTACTTTATTAAAGTCAAGATATAAATACAAGTTGTTGGAATGCTAATCAGTAGATCTTGGTTTAAATTCTCAACACTGACGCTAGACACCTTAGCCAGGCCCATAACCCCCAACTACCTAGTTAGATTAAAATAAAAAGTTTATTTGGATTTGTGCATAACAGGAATGTACTGTACATGTTTTCAGTTGCCAGTAATAACACACTTGTGTTTTTTTAGGGGAATGTTGGTGATGTGAAGACGTTAAAAAAAGGCTTGTCGCTGTATCACTCAGAAACCCAGCTGTCTGCACTTGCTAAGCAGCAAGACGGCCTTCAGAACGTATGTACGCACTTTACTCCAGATAAAATTTTTCAAAATTTTTCCTACTTTTACAGCTTAACCTTCACCAAAATATTTTGTACAGCATGTGGGCCGTCAATCACGTACAATCACATTGTTTATCTCCCTTTTTTTTTTTTTTTTTTTTTTTTTTTTTGATTCTCCACTCTGCCTCATTACTTTTTGACTGAAAAAGATGGTTTGTTTGCTTCTATTGCTTCCATGCCAGAACACTACTGAACTCTACTGAAGAGAAACTGTAAAAACTTGAAAATTTAAATACATTATATTAATATAATTATTATATGTATAATATATAGTTGTATATATAGTTTTTTATCTAACTGGGCTGTTGATAGTTTAAGTCTCCCGCAATTTGGTTTTTGTTAAATTTATTTTGCGTCCATCTTCAGCGGTTAACATTTAAGGCCTTGCTTAGGTTTTCAGAAGTGCCACCATGGTCAGCATTTTTTATATATATATATATATATATTATTATTATTTTTTAATACCACCTACTGTTTTCACTCCTGTGCTGTTTTTCCATAGGGTTCTGAATTTTTACTCAAGACTATTAAAAATATGAGTCATAGTCATAAGCTTAACGTATCGTGACCCTGTGACATTTTCCAATGCTTTTTATGACAGTGACTACTTCTTTGAAAAGAACTCCTTGGATTTAAAAAAAAATGGTAGCTGTTTAAAGCCAGACAGGTTTCACAGTCTTGCGCTAGCTCGTTACTTTCCAATGACATGGACCTGCGCCACCATGTAAACATCTTTCAGCTTTCAGAGTGATAACTCAATGTAGTAAAATTCTTGTGTATAAGATTTTTCATCTCATCATGCTTTCATACCTTCAACTTCCATTCTCTATTTAACATGGCTTAATGAGACAAAGCATGAAATGAGTATTTCTTAATTTAGGCCATCATCTTCCTCTCTCCTTCATCTCTGCCCACTCCCTGTTCTTGTCTCACTCTCTTTCTCTTGTTCTTTCTTTATTCTGCTAAGGCTTTTCTTTATCCTCCGCCTACTCTTTAGAAAAAAAAGGTCACGATCAGCTGAGTGGATGTTAGATGTTAACCCTTTCCCTGCAGCTTTAGCTAATCAGAACGCTCAGTGGCCGTGACGGGCTGAATTAGCACTCTCAGTCTATTTCTGTACGTCCTCAGCTCATTCAAGTGGCAGAACTCAATTAGGAAGTGGCTGATTTTATCTTGAGATTTTAGTGCTGCATTTTTAAGGATAAGACAAAAGAGCAGTTCCTTGTTCTTTTTTTATACATACAATAACTTTCTTGAATAAATCAGCAGATTATTTTGCTAATGCCATACCATATTAAATAAGATTTAAACATCCAAGTTTTCTTTAATGGGGCTGGGGACACTTATGTAATATTTATTGTATTGCAGTATAACCTAATATATATATATAAACTCTATGTTTTTATAATAATTTCCACTTTGCACAGGGACATTGTCTGGAGTGGTGTTTTCAATTTTTACTTTTTTCCTTTTCTCTTCCTCTCTTTGATGTAAATTCACTGGTTGTTCATAATTTGGAACCGCTCAGTATCTTCCTTTCAGATATGTTGTGTCATTTACAGACAGCACTGGCAGAGCAGATGAGGCACTTGTCCACACTTTTGAAAGTAGAAAATTCCAAAAAGCAGCTACTCTAAATACATAATCTGTTTCAAGAGTCAAAACGAGTTTTGAGTTCTCTAATTTGGAAGATGTTTTTATAGCTGAATTTCGCCCACGGTTCCAGCCCATTGTGACATTTCAGGCAACCATAAATGAGCAACATTGGCCGAAAGCCAGCAGCTGCTGTATTTCAGAGCTCCGCTTGTGGCCCCCTCTGTCGGAATGCAGGCTTGATTGTTGCGCAGTTAATGCTAGAGCAGTACCCAAAGGACCATGTCTAAACAGGAGACAATTCTGTTTTATTCCAACAACACTCCTTAATCTGATTGTAGCACTTGCAGTTTCACTCAACATGTGCATCTCTCTCTACAGGGCACCGCTCGACTTCCAGGTGGGGACCTGCCTTCGCCCATCGCCCCTTACATCACGTCCACTCAGAAACCGGAGGCTCTGGTACATGCCATGAAGGTAAATTTTAGACGTGCCAGACTGTTTAACTTGTGCACACTTCTGATAGGTATGTAAGGTCTTTGGCTTGAAAAAAACAGAAAGTGTTTTTGATGTGTGGTTTCTTAGTTTTGGTATCATTTCTTAATTTATAATAATATTAGCTATAGTATTTCATCTTTTAATTTGTATGTATCTAAGGAAACTAAGAAAATAAAGGAAATGTAAAGCATAAACAGTGCATGGCAGTATATTGCATAACCAGGAGTAATCTGATAAACAAAGGGAAATCTTTACTTCTACCACCACCATGCTTCATAAGCATTGATTGTTTAACTTTGTACTCATGCTAAATTGGTTTTATGACCACCTGACCAGGTCTGCTTTCTTTTAAGGTTTCTATCTACTATTAATTCTGGAAGATTGTTCCTGGTCACCAATTGCTTAATGTTCTCTTAAAACACTTGCGATAAAGATAAAGCTGAAAGTTACTCTGTGAACTTTTTTTTTAAAACCCCACTGCTTTGTCCAATCTAATATAAAGCCACTTTCTGGTATGCCAAAGAAAGTTTACGTCAAGCTTCTGTCTAACAGTGTTTCCGTCCTAATACTTTTTTTTCAGGTATTAGAAGTTCATGAAAACCTGGAAAGAAATATTCCAGAGGACTATGAGGAGGATCTCAGCGAAAAGGAGAAAGCAATCGTTAGAGAAATGTGTAATGTAAGTTCTGACATTAGCGGATGTGCTGTATGAACAAAGTTAAAATCTATAACCCGTGACCAAGAGTTAAAGAATATACTGGTATAAATGAATGAATGTTATATCTAGTAAATAAATATACATCTCATCATTTAAATGGGCAAATAATTTGTTCCCTTGCTGATTTTTGTACATTTGCCCACTGACAGAGAAACTATGGGTGTCTAATTTTAATGGTAGTTAATTCGAGAATACTTTTGGCCCCACCTGACAATTTTATGCAGTTGCTTTCTAAATCATTTGAATGTTGATTGGTCAGATGAGCCTGTAGCGAACCTTGGAGGTTCTGTCGGATTTCAGTTCATCATAGTGTAGTGTGTTGCTAATCATTTTCTTGGTGACTGGTCCTGGCTGCCCTGAGCTCATTTACAAGATCTTGGGCCATTTTGTGGCTCTTTTAAGCCTTCAGTCTACAATCTGACATCGTTGGACAGCTCGTTGGTCTTAGGCATGAAATTTGAAACCAGATTGATTAATTGCTTCTGTTAAAAATTAACAGTGAGCTAAGATTGTTAAATGTACTATACAAAATAAACATTTATTGGATCAAATTAGAAGTGCTGCCTATTAGAAAGTCTCTTTAAGAGAAGCTACATTTCTCCCCTTATTTCCTGTATAAAAGACACCTTTTAATGCACGTGTTTAGATTATACAGTTATATAATCTGGAGCAGGTTAAGCCAGAGAACCCAAATTTGTTCACCTGTCAGATTTGCCCTGGCTTTGATTGAAAAAAGTGCTCCCGTGACCCCAATTGCGCGACCTGTTTTTCCACGCTGTTTTATTAGAGGCCTCTTTAAAAAAGGCTCTCTCTTAAACTCACGACGCAGCCGTCGGAGCAATTAAAATAACTTTAGCGTGGGGAACAACAGGAGTCTGTTGGGCTCCTCTGAGCCGTGGGGAACGGGAGGGAAGAAAAAGAACAAACGGAGCGGGGCGGATTGGATAAGAACAGTGCTGGGCATTACATAATCGTGTCTCTGCCAAAAGGAGGCCCTCCACCAGAAAGGAATCTCTGGGAAGTCAAAGGATGAAGAAAGCGCTCAACATGATGCTATCTCGGCCTAGCTTCTCTGCAGGAGTTTGTGTTAATGAGCAGATTTTGGGTTTCTGCCAAATGTAACGCTTTGTATCAAGGCCAAAATGCTCATTTTAGGTCTCGTCAGACACGAGCGATCTTTTTCCACTCACCTCTTCCTGCGGAACACCCAGTTTACAGTCTTTTGTCACTGAACACTTCCTTTTTTTGCTTCATGAGTTCCCTTCTTTTGGATGTTGACAGGTTTTTTTTGGTCTCAAAACCTGACTGCAATTTTAAAAAAATGGTCTTTTATTTGACACCCTTTAGAAAGGAATGGATTAGAAGAAACGTATGTTGGTTATATAATTTTTTACAAATATTATATTGCATATCAAATATTACATTTTGGTATGCTATTGCATATCACATTTTTCTTCAATAAGTTCAGCATTGTCGATTTTTGTTCCAAAACTGTTCCAAAAATGTCAAAGGTTATTTATGCACAAATTGGTAATTGTTTTATTTGTTTTAAAACATTAAGGGTATATCAGAGCAGGTTTAGTATTAAGGGGGTACTACTTTTTAAACCCGTGGGACCAATGAGGACCGTGGGACCCGCGGACCTACACGATTCCCTTACCGATAAGTGTTCACTCTAGGCCCTCTTGGCTGTCGAGGAGACAATTGCAGAGATGACATGCAGTTACAATGGGTCCTTTCTTCTCTTCGAATCGACCCCTGCTGCCTACTTTGCCTTCTCTGCAACAAAAGCAGTGTGTGACACAACCTCTCTTTTTTGTCTTCAGGTGGTATGGCGTAAGCTCGGCGATGCGACAGGTTCCAAGCCATCCATCCGGCAGCATCTATCTGGAAACCAGTTTAAAGCTCCGATGTAGTGCAGAACCTCGACCGGCATGCCAAAGAGCAGGTCTGCCTGGAACAGGACCGCTTCAGCTGCAGATCTTATGACCGATTAGCTTCAATAAGGCTGTCGCAGTCAGAACAAGCTGATTTTTTTTCTGTCCTCTTACTGACACAAATTTATGGCAGCTAGCAACACAATCAAGACCGGTTTTAGTTAGATTTCCCGAGTTTAAACTTTACCGACAACGATTCCTTCAGGTAAATGAACCGCTGTGACAGACGAGACGAGACAAAACACGGCAAAATTTTGTCCGTTTCATGCTTTATCTAAAAAGGTTTACAGGGAGACATGACAAAACTGCTTTGTCTGCTTATAGTTCATGAATTTTCCCAAACAGGCGACTGGGACAAATAACAGTCTTTGTTAGTTTTTGATAAGTTGTCTGAATTCTACAGCTATAGGAACTTGTTTGTCTGATAGTGGTGAAGTGTTGGCTGATACTGTGCTGTTGGGGAAAATCACTCTAGAACTCTAGAGGTGGAATTAGTCTTGAAGAAATACCCTAAAGTCTTTTTAGACTAGCTGTATATAGAGTCAAGCAAAGGACATACAAATGAATGCTCTTTATCAAACATTGAACCAAATCACACAATGCATAGTAAGGCTGGGAAATAGTTAGGCTTTAATAGTTTCAAATATCTACTGGGGTGGCATGGTAATTAAAAGTTCCCATCGAGGAGGTGTTGGGTTTGAATCCTGGGCACGGGGTCTTTCTGTGCGGAGTTTGCCTGTTTTGTCCGCACTTGCGTGGGTTTCTTCTGGGTACTCGGTTTCCTACCACAGTCCAAAAACATGTTGGTGACTTTTATGGTATTTCCCAAGGGAGGGTGTGTGTGGTGGTTCGTCTGTGTGGCCCTGCAACTTGTCCAGGTTATACCCCTGCCTCTTGCCCTATGTGCGCTGGGATAGGCCCCAGCAGACCACCGTGACCCCAAGCTAGGGAATAAGCGGGTAAAGAAGATGAATGAATGAATGAATGAATGAATGAATAAATAAATGAAATATCTACTGTAAATTCTTACTGAAGCAAAAACAGCAAGCAAAAGAAAACCGCAAAAAGGCCATGCTTACAAAAGACAAAATGCAAAATCTCTTTAACGCTAGTGCAAACATTAGCAAAGGGATCCTTTATCTAAGTTGTATGAATAGTTGTGTCGAGAAACAAATAAGCGATTAAAGCTGCGGTTTGTTGCAAGAATTATTATTCTTTGTATTGATTCAAATAATTCAAAAGGTAGTAATAAAAATAAATCGAAATAGCAACGGATCAATGGTCAGAAGATTTGTTCCCCTTCTGTCGACATAGAAACTGCATCAAACAGCGCTACAGGTGGAGCGTTTTCTCAAGCCTGAAGCACACCCCGAGCAAATGAACACAATGGCGGGTTCACGACTCAGCATCCAAAATCTCCCAAAACTATGCAGCCCAGGGAAAAAAAGAGTGTAATGTGAACAGATCGGACATTTCTGGAACATCAGCAGCTCTCTGAAATACATACACACACACACATTGTTTCTCTGTCTCCCTCAAATGAATTCATACACACACACTTCAACACACATTCTGTCAGTCATGCATTCGCTGTTTTTTCTGTTTTTCTTACGTACATACAAACAAAAATATGATTTTTTTTAAATTTTATTTTTACTTACATTAATTCAAGAATTTTTGGTGATTTTATGTCTAAATGTTTCACAAACTCTAACATTTTGAAATCTGCTGGTTAACAAATTATCAGAGTGGGACATTAAAGTGGGGGAACAGAGTGACTTAAATCAAACCCCCAGATGCAGCAACTTAAATTGGATATCTGAGATGTAAACGAACTCAAACTGAGTAGCAGTCAGGTAAAATCTAAAAACCTTTCCTATTGGGAAATTTCTACAAAGTAGAAATAGGAAATGGGTTTCTTGTCCTTCCTGGTCACATATTCAAGCCTACTGATGTTACTTTGATTTTGAAGCACAACATGAATCCATGGCTGCTCTTATATAAAATGTTGCTTTAAAGCAGCATTTGGTTGGTGAGCGAGGACGTGCGATGAAGACGTGAGGATCTCTGACCTGAGTCCTTGTTGTACCACTCTCTCTGTCTCTCTCTCTGTCTCTCCTGTAGAATACCTGTATTTAGCATGCCTTTATAAATATTTGTATTTTTTCTTAAACCTGTAATTAGGTTTCGTTTAGGAAATGCAATGCTGTCGAGATGAAACTCGCTGCTCTTCCTGTAGATAATTGGTAATAAAATATACATGTTTTGTAACGCTGTTTGTACGGTTATTCATGTGTGAAAAGAGTAAACAAAACAGTACCTTTTTCTCTTTATTGCTAACACACTATTACCCATTCAGCTGGCCCAATTTAGATCCATCCATCCACCCATTGTCTATAGCTGCTTATTCCTAATCAGGGCCACGGGCATGTGCTGAAGTCTATCCCAGCCGTCACTGGATGAAAGGCAGGAGTCACCAGTACATCACAGAAACATGTACAGACAAACTGCCACACACTTGCACTCACTTACTCCTATGGGCAACTTGGAACTGTGAGAGGAAACTGAAGTAATTCCACACAACCATGGGGAGAACATAGAAACTCCACATAAACCCAAAGCCTTTTAGGTAGACATTCCCCTTGGAATGGTGGAAACACACATGTAATTTGTTCGACCCGATTGTGGGCTCAATTTCGATTATCATGAAGTTACCGTTGGTGGATGAGTTTTTTTTAAATTGGTGTTCTTTAGTCAAGCTCCGCGCTTTCACTGACTCTTAAGAGCCATTTGGAGGTTTTTCTAACAGGGTTTTGAATTGATCTCGTCTGTGCTTTCCAGGCAGTCTGTCTGATAGTTCTGTCCACCCTAAGATTAATTTTGAACTGGAACGTTTTTCATTAAAAATTTCGTTTTGGCCCTGCGAAAGACTGGCGATCTGTCCAGGGTGTACACCCCCTGCCTCTTCCCCTATGTTCGATAGGCTTCAGCAGACCCCCGTGACCCCGAAATGTTCGGGAATAAGCGAGTATAGAAGATGAATGAATTTTGTTCTGAAACGGAAGTTGGAGGTTTGTGCAAATAGTGAATTCTTTCATAAAATTTTCCTAAGCAGTCTTGAAAAACTGTAAATATACGTCAGATAAATGACAGTGCTATGGCGCCATCAGCTGGAGATCCTGTTCCATTACCAGGTCGCCCGTCCATCGCATAGACGAACAACCACACACACACTCTCACTCCAATTGGTAGTCAGCTGTGAGGAAACCGAAACCGGAGAACTCAGAGCAAGCCCACGCAAACAAAATGCGAGAACATGGAACTCTGCACAGAAAGATTCCGTGCCCGAAAATCGTGAGAAATGGGAAAAACATAAAAAATTTAAAAAGTTTAATAAAAGCACAACTTCTTTCTCTCACACACACACACACGAATTTTGTTTTTTCATATCATTTAAAACAATCCACGCAATGTTATGCAATTTCGGTACAGTGAGATATAAACGTAACATTAAATTGGATTTCGGTTATAATAAATCTTTATAAATCATATTTTAAACACACCAAACGCGACTAGTGTTGCAGTTATTTTAGAAAATCGGGCTCATAATCTGTCTTTTCTCCTTTTATGGTCAGTCTTTTCTTCTAACGTCAAACTTAAAAGAGTACCTCGCGGATAAATCTCAAATCCCGTAGTTCTCCGTATATAAGCACACTACACAGGGTTATGGAATTGCGTTCAACCTCTAAAATGAAGGCTGTTTGGTAAGGGCGGAAGTACAAGTATCGGGACACCGTTATGAAATTTACTTTCCGTGCAACGCACTTTAATTTGATGACATCTTAAATATGACAGGCGAATAAAACCAAAATAACGTAATAATATAACTAAAAAGATCTAAAAAAAACCCTAGTTGTATTTCATACAGGTCAGGAAAATAATTCGCTTTCAGTCTCAACTAAACAGCTATCTATGGTCAATAGTAACTAAAGATTTCACTGACAAGGGCGGGACAAACGAACTCTAACCAATCGGATTTCGAACAGAAGGTGCGAAGACGCCGTAGGGTTCGGTTGCCGCGTGCTAGCAAGCAGCAGAAACCTGGCACGGGAGCGTTTCGGATTTGTTTCAGAAGGTAGTTTAAAAATGACGACACGCGTTTATATAGCACAAAGTTTAATATTCAAGCCGAGTAATCACTTCGCATTGTTTAATTTTGGAGTGTTTAAGAGTTAAATATCAGGGTATTTAAATGAGAAGACCTGCCGTATCACTTAAAGATTAACGTTGCTGCAGCTGGACAGCAGGTCGGAATTCATCTTTGAACGCATATAAAAGAAAGTGAATCCTATTCGAGTTGTATAATCACTTTATCAGTTGTGTAAATGCAGCAATTCGATGTTTGTTTCTTTATTTTCGCTTTAGTGGTGTTTTGGGGCCTGTAACATGTAACGTTAGAGGAACGAATAATCTGCCCCATTTTTTTTTACAGCTGCACCTTTTGACCACAAAATGAAGAGATAATAAAAATGACAAACTCGTGTTTTTGTGTGCTGCTGCTTCTCGACAAACGAACGCCAGAGAAATAAAGTTCATTCATTAAAACCTCCTGAGAAAATGATCTTGCATTTAATTTTTTAGGACGATAAAACGTACAATAATCAGTCTCAAATGATCACTGTAGCCAAGTGATACTTATTTCTTCTCCTCACTCATAGTTTTTCCCTATAATGCGTTATTTCTATCGCCTTTATTAAATATTAACTCTTTCTTGTTCATCTCTTTTCTCCTCAGGAATCTCTTCTTAAAACCAGACAATGGGAAAGAAAAGTCGAGCGAAGACGCAAAAAGCAGGTCCTGCTGGACCAGTGGCGACGTCCCCCAAAGAGACTATGAACCTGATCTCTGAACTGCTGCAGAGTGAGTCAATAACGCCTCAACTAATCTTCTGGCTCACTGTTAGTCCGGTCGCACCCAAAAATTAGATAATTTTTTTCATGTCTTCTGCATGACTGTAGGTAAGACCATTTTTTTCTCTCTCTCCCCCTCTTTTAGAATGCAGCAGTGCGGCGCCATCTCAGGGAAAAGAATGGGAGGAATATGTCCAGATTCGTGCCCTGGTGGAAAAAATCCGCAAGAAACAAAAAGGTATTTACAGAGAAATGTACAACGTCCGTGGTAGGGTTCCGGACTGATCCCAGGGTGTTATGCCTCCTCTGCAGGATTGTCGGTGGTGTTCGAGGGTAGCAGGGAGGATTACTTTCCCGAACTCATGGTCTGGGCGAAGCAATGTGGCGCCTCCTGCGAGGGCTTCGAGATTGCCAGCTTTGGAGACGAAGGATGCGGTCTTAGAGCCACCAGAGACATCAAGGTGAGTGTGCGAACAAGATTTTTATGCTTCTTAAAATACATATATTTTACTTTTAACATATTTCAGGAGGTTTGGTAGCTTGGGGAAAAGCTATGTTAGAAAGTAAAGAAAAATTCGGTACGGACTGGTATATTATAGTTCAATTGCGTTTAAAAGTTTCAGTTAAAAATAAATTGGTAGGCGTTTGCACTCAAATCTTGGCTGTTAAAACATTGCCAATATGTGTATAGATGCAGAAAGCTTTCACTGTAATTTTTCTTCTGTTTACCGATAGTTGTGTTTGTCAGCGGCATTGGAGAAAACTGCAATACATTAGACGAATGTAGTGCAAAGGAAGTGTGTTAGTCTGTAATTTATAGATAAACTCAGGATTAGAAGCGGGAAATCTCACACAACTTATGTCTCCTCACGCTCCTACATCTGAAATATGAATTACATTTAACCTGAAATGATCTTGTTGCAGCATTTTATATTCTATTTATATTAAAAAACTGCTAGATGTGAAATTGGCCCACCAGTAGGAATAAGAGCTGGTCATGAGCTGGACAAAATTCCATTATAATTATTATTTAAATATTTTTCTATCTAGAAGAAAACTAGTCCTTTGAATCTCGTGTTGTTGACATTGTAAGAACCCTGGTTTTAGGAGGTGGCCTTTTAAAAGAGCAATCATCATAGTTTTTTTCCACGTCCGCTCATTCAAAACAGCAAGTGTTTCCAGTTTTTTTTTTTTTTGTTAAGGCTTGAGCTTCGATTTATTGTACCAACTAATCATCTTTACCCGTTTATTCCCGAATCCGGGGTCACGGGGGTCTGCTGGAGCCTATCC
>JAOTQW010104158.1:0-21250 GCA_026260075.1 Sisor rabdophorus | reverse complement strand
CCCCCGTGACCCCGGATTCGGGAATAAGCGGGTAAAAAAGATGAAATGAAATGAACATTTATACAATCGTGCAACTGGGGTTAATGGCATTGCGCAGGGGCCCTGTGCACTGCACTGTGATAACGTAGCCATGCTGGAAAACAACATACTATCTTCCCGGTTAGCAGTCTAACACCTTAACCACTGAGCTACCACTTGTAATCAAAAAATGAAAGTCGCACAACATACTTTTATGTTACTTTTATATGCCTGATGGCATTACGTGGTGACAGAATGGCCTGTCAGAAATAAGTCTAGTGGGGTCTTAATGCTTTTTTTCCATAATGACCTGTACTGTACATCATTATTGCATAATATATATTTTTATAATATTTTCATCAATTTTTTTAAGAACCATGGGTAAGTGGTAGGTGTAGGGGTACATAAATGTAAGCTTAAGCCTCAGAGTAAAAGGTTCAGACCAGCGTTACCCAAACCCTGGTCTAAATCATTGATTTTAGGGAGTTATAGAAATATTGAACAGATAATATTTTACATAATATAATCTTTTCAATCAAAATAAAACTAATAAAAATATTCATTATGTATTTAATTAGTGACAACAACTACATTGAATTTGGATTTACATTCATAGATGGGGTTAATGGCGAGTCTTTTCTGAGACGACGTTTGGGAAAAATCATTACATTTTAAAGTTTAAATTTTACTTGCTTAAATGTGTAACAACTTCAAATGTAAAATATTTAAAATCTCCAAGTACATTATTCAGTCAAAGGGGGTCGGCAGACACCTGAAACCGAACTGAAAATTATACACATCAGGAATTAAAAGCCCTCTTTCCTCCTTATGAGAAACGAGAAGGAAAAAAAAATATTCACACATCCCTGGACAAAGTGAAGATTTCTTTGTGAATATAAATCAGTGAATAGTACTTAAATTCTGTACAAGTCTATACTTGCTGGACCATGACTTGTGAGAAGGAAGGGTAGTGTAAATTAATGAGGCCTTTCCCCATTTGCTGTTGTTGTACCCTTTCTGTTTTTGCACATAGTGCCTTAAGCACGGGAGGATCCTTCACTTACACACACACACACACACAAACACACACACACACACACACACACACACACGCTTCAGCCGCTTTTACAATAAGCCTGTTTTTTCTTGTGCGCATGTAAACGCCACATTAGCATGTGAAGAGAAGGAGGGACCACAAGGCATTAAGAGCATTATGAAGCCTTTGTAGCAAGGGCCAGCGTGCCATAAACCTGTCTGAGGAGAGGTCCTGCTCCGCAGAAGAGCCGCTGGACCACGAGACATAACGAATACTGCTTTAGACCTTCTGGATTGCATCTAAATGCTAACCAGAAAAGTAGCTCCTGCCCAAGTGTGTGTGTGTGTTTGGAGGAGGGTGTGTGTGTGAAAAAGCCAAAACCTTTTTACACACTCAAACATGTGAAATAAAGCATTATACATGAACTCCCCCAAAAAGGAAAAGAAACAAAGACTGGGCTTTCATCATGATTAAGTAGCACATAAATGCAAGAGTAGCCATCACAGGGCGGGACGTTGGACTGACCAGGTGATTTGACAAAAAGCAGCGGTGCATTTCTACACCAGTCATTCTCTCACTCTCACTCTCCCTCTCCTCTTACACACACACACACACACACACACACACACACAACTAAAGTTAAAAATCTGGACATCATTTCCTCACCCGAATGGGGGTCGCATCCCTTGACGGCCACATGCTTTAACTTAGCCTGGAAAAGCGCCGAGACCTTTTCTGTTCTGAAGTCGAAGAGTTACAGAACACATCATTCCCTTCCTGCAACCGTGCTGTTTGCTCTGCACTCATTTGTTATCCATTCCAATGCATCTACTAGTACTGGCTCAATTGATCATCATGGTTAACTATTGCAATATTTAGCGATATAGCGATACAGTATCAATATTCTAACATCTGCTATTGCTACATAAATAATTAAGGTTTTAATCTGATTCATGTTCACAGTAACATTTACATTTTTATCTCTTTTATCTCAACAAGGGGCTTAGGGGGTCCAACAGTTGCAGGTACTGGGAATCGAAGTCTGTTCTTCCAATTAGCAGACAACCACTGTGCAACTACCTTTAATTAAATCCCTTAGACAATCGACTTTCGCCTCCACTCCTGTAGTGTCGCTGACCTGAGATATGTGGTCATTGTTTCATAAACAAATAAGGTGCCATTGGGTACTTGTATTTTTATTAGTTTGTTTTACATTTTGAAGTATTGCAACGTACTTTGTGATATATTATATGGACAGTTTTGTGCAGCCATTATATGGACGATACGCAGCCCTAGATAACAATTTTAGTTGTTTTAGAACATTAATTTTAGTAGCTGACCTATCTTTGTTAACTGTCTTGGATGTTCGAAGCAGCTGCAGAATATACAAACAGCCACCATAACAGCGGACACGTATAAAAGGCTTCTGTGCACAACTACATTAAATCCCACACTTTGCTTTGCTCGGTTCTTGGTGCTTTCTTTTGAAACCCAAAACACGAACGTGTCCCGGTTGCTAACGATTCCCGATGCACCCCTGCGACAGCGAACCCTTTTTTCTCTGTTTACTTCACTTAGCCGGCTTTGTAGCAAACAGGGTTGTTGTTTCGGACGCATGAGAACGAGTGAGGAGTTCAGGGGGTCACGGGCAGTTCAGCTTCTTTAATACAAGGGGGAAGAGGGGGTGGTGTTGAACGAGGTCGTTTTCCCTTCTTGAACTACAAGAGCTCTGTCAGAAACATGCTGAACAGGGCCCTGGAATGTCCTAATTGCTGAGGTTGCTCAACTCGACTGCAACCCACAGGTCTTGCGGTAAGCTGCCCCTTCACACACACACACACACACACATGCACACGCACACTCAGTAATTAAAGCCAGACACTTAAAGACTATTCTGAAAAAAACTAAGACAAAAAAGAGACACTAATTAGAATACAGGGCATTACACCAAAGCATTGCAGTGCTCTTAAGTGTTCTATATAAAATAAACAATATTCCCCTAAAAGCCAGTATTATAGCCATTAGACAGCACAAAGCACAACTACAGCGACAGACACTTTTATACCCATGTAACCAAACCTGCGTTTCGGGTTCACACGTCTGTTTAATACCCAAGAGTTTGATGCCTATATTATCTAAATATTTACAAAAGGAAAAAGGTTGGAGCACGGTCTGTATTTGGTTTTACTGTTATCGATAGCTAGGCTGGACTATATTTGCATTAACATTAGTTTTTTAAAAATGGATACTTAATTTTTTAACTTAATCTTAATTTGCAAATGGATAGTAGATGTCCTTAACCTTGGAAACTTAACATTTTATATAGTTTATTCGGCTGAGCAACTGGGGGTTGGGGGTCTGGTTTAGGGGCCCAATATTGGCAACTTAGTGGTGCTAGGGAATTAACCCAATTAATACTTCGCTAATTGTTTCCAAACACAGAAACTACCCAGAACAGGCTCTGGGATGTTGATCAGAACATCAGGGTACAGGGCCCAGCACTGCCAAACTGTGTTAGTTTTGGGTTCTTGAGCAAGGCAATTAAACCGTATTGCTTTGGGGTGGCTGACCCTCACTCTAATTCAAAGTTTCCAAGGAGTGCTTAAAAAATCATGCAAACTTTTTTTTTGGCAAGGGCCACATGATACAATATCACAATACATTTGTCTTAAAGTGATAGAATCACAATATACTGCAATACAATAAATATTGTAGCATAATACAACAATAATAATAATAACACATAGGTAAAGATACAACAAATACAGCCCCGGGGGAGTTATCGTGCTAATTTTATCGCCATGTTGCTTCGATGACAAATGACAAATAGTATGTGTCAGTGACAACTACAGGAATAATTAAATGTTAAGGTAAACGTAAATCAGTTTCAAATGTTACATGTTAATACTAAAGAGAAGAATGTTGATACACTATAGTGAAAAAAACATGATATTGAATTGATATTTTTTTGCACAGCCATACATGCGTGTGTAAGGTACTTTACGTTGAGCTAAATCCTACAATTCTAGAAATAGCTACACGTTTTCAAATCCTTCCTGTCTTTCATGGTTATCATCTGTCAGAAGTTGAAGATTTTTCACCTGGTATACTAGCGTTAAAAATATCAATATATAATATTGTGGAGGACGAAAGTATTGCGATATATTTAGCTGTTTCGATATTTTTAACACAGCTCTACTAAATGAGACAAAAGCTTTTCTCTTTTTCTTTCCAATTCTCTAGAATATTTATTCAGTGTGTCTGTTGTAATAGTCTCTGATCTTGCAGTAAAACTGATTTAATATTTTTATTATGTCACAATAAATTCTCAAACAGTTCTCTGGTTCTAATATGACAGAAAAATAACCGCAGGCAATATGACATTATGCGACGCGGTTATGTTTTAACTGCCGGGTTACAGCTAATTGTGCTCAATTCTAATTGTGATTAATTAAATGTTACGTAGCAACAAGCTAGTTGGTGCTCACAAGGATTATGAGTGCAGCACCTGTAAGAGGAAATAAAAAGCAATACGGAACCCAGTTCCGACATGTCTCTCAAGACCTTGAAGAGTCGACCAAATTCCTGCGCTTCTTCACTTCAAGGCATCGAGCACAAAACTTTTGTTCCACTTTGGCTGGTAAACAGAAGGGTGGGATGAGCTAATTACAGCATATAGCAAGAGATCCTGTAGACTAAAGCAAGGTCTGTCTAGATAAACCTGCACGGTAGCTAATGCACATTTGATGCCACAGTGTGGAAAATGTTTCGGGTTTATATTTAAACCCCACCATGCTAACATGTCAAAGACGCTAAATGTAACTTAACTTTTAATAATAATTACCAAAAAAAATTTATAAACACAACAACTTCGAACTATTGCACTACTCATTGGACCCACCACCACAATAAACCACACAGCAAAGAGCAGCTTAACGCGTTTGTATTGCTGAAAAGTTAGAACCAGTTTCCACTTCATGTTTAACCTTTGTATTAGTCAAAATAGTAGAATTTTTCATTCATTCATTCATTCATATTCTATACCCGCTTATTCTAAAGCTCAGGGTCACGGGGTCTGCTGGAGCCTATCACAGCGCACACAGGTCACCAGTCCATCGCAGGGGCACATTCAGACAACAACCACACACACTTTCACTCCTATAGGCAATTTTAGAGTCATCAATCAACCTAGTGCACATGTTTTTGGACTGTGGGAAGAAACCAGAGTACCTGGAGTAAACCCACGCAAGCACGGGGAGAACATGCAAACTCCGCACAGAATGACACCCGTGTTTGGGAATCCAACCCACGCCCTGTGAGGCGACCGTGCTAACCACTATGCCACCTTGCTGCCCGTATTAGAATTTAATCTTAATCTAGGCTATCTTAATGAATTGGCTGAGAGTACACCTCTTACATTTCTTGTAAATATTAACTATATCTTTTCATGTGAAATCAGTATACATTTGTTTTGCTAAAAAAAAAAATAAACACAGCCATTAATGTCCAAACCCCTGGCAACAAGTGAGTATACCCCTAAGAAAAAAAGTCCAAACTGGATCAGAGTAGCCATTTTCCTCCTTGTTGTTGTCGTGAAATCATTAGTGTAACAAGGTTTCAGGTTGAATATGGAGTAGCATGGTGGTAGGAATGTCATGGTTTGGTGCTGCATGGGTGCTCCTGGCTACACTTTATTGAGGGAACCATGAAAAGAACCATAAAAGAAGCCAACACGTACAGTCATGTACTAAAGCAGAGCTTTTTTTGGAAGAGGATTCCACTGGTTACCCAAGAACCTCATATTTGAGGTATACCTATGGTGAAAATTACAGGCCTCTCTCAATTGGTGGCTGACTAAATACGTTTTTGCCCCAAGGTATACATATTATACACACACAAACATACACACTATATTGGGAAAATAATTGCAAAAAATTCAGTTGTAAAATTTCCTTCCTCCTAAATATTCTAGTCAATTGACAACTGTATCATGAAAATGTTCAGGTGTTTGGGAACAGCAACTTAGCCACAAAGTGGTAGGCCACGCAAACTGTTGAAGTGGGGGTCAGCGGATGCTGAGGTACATAGTGCGAAGAAGTTTACTTTCTGTAAAGTCAATCGCTACAGACCTCCAAACTTCATGTGGCCTTCAGATTAACTTAAATTCACAGAGAGCTTTATGGAATAGGTTTCCATGGCCGAGCAGCTGCATCCAAGCCATACATCAAGTGCAATGCAAAGCATCAGATGCAGTGGTGGTAAGCATACCACCAAGTTCTCTGCAGTGACGAATCACACTTCAACATCTGGCAATCTGATTCGCGAGTCTAGGTTTGCCGGTTGCCAGGAGAACAGTACTTGTCTGACTGTATTGTGCCAAGTGTAAAGTTTGGTGGAGGGTGGATTATGGTGTGGGGTTGTTTTTCAGGAGATTGGCTTGGTCCCTGTTTTTGTGAATGGAACTAAATGCTTCAGCATACCAAGACCAATTTTTTCTGTTGTTATAGTAACCATAATCAAAAATCATGTTTAATTTACTATAATTTATTATTTAGGGCGGCACGATGGCATAGTGGTTATCACGATTACTTCACAGCAAGAAAGTCTTGGGTTCGAGTCGATTTCTGTACTAAATTTGAATGTTCTCCCAGAGCTTGCGTGGGTGTATTCCGGGTGGTCTGGTTTCCTCCCACAGTCCAACAGGTACATTAAGTTGATTGGTGATTCTAAATTGGTCATGGGAGTGAATGTGGTTGTTCGTCTATGTGTGGCACTGCGACCTGCCCAGGGTGTACCCCTAGGATAGGCTCTAGCAGTCCGCTGTTTGAGAAGATAAAGATGAATGAATAAACCATTTCACAGATTTTATTTTTAAAAAGGCAATTAGTAGCATTTGGCAAGCTCCCTTATCATTATTTTTAGGACAGAAATAATGTGTTTTTCCTGGTACTAGCCAATAATTTTTTGTGGGATTATTTGTATGGCTACGAGTACATGACCTTAGTATTGGGCCCAATATCAATACCATTATCGTTATCTGTGCATCCCAAGTTAATATTTTTTGTAATTTAAGCACGTCTCATTAAACACAGAACACAGGCCGAAAGAACACTTTATATTGTAGCCCCCTTTTTTTTGGACACCAATATATACACTGATCTGCTCTGGGATATTATGACTGTATAAACAATTAAGCGACCAGTTTTTAAAACGCATCACCTTATACTCCCATGCATTAACCTATGAGCACTCAGAGGAAGTCATTCCATAACCGTACAAACATGTAGGAGATTAAAAGAAGAATCCAGTGTTTGTAATTTCACTAATTTAAGTATTTTCTACTCAAACAGGCGGAATGAATTTCAACAGCTGTGTCACATTGTCACTTTTTTTCAAAAAGCTGCACCAGAATCAAACATTTTTTTTGGCTACAAAAACGACAAAAAGCTGGAGGGACTGAGAACGCCTCCAGATTCTGCAAGATGTAGGCAGGGATTCATATGTAAACCACGTTCCTGTGGAAAAAAGAGAGAAAAACTTCTGTCTTTTCATCTAGCCTTCTTTTAAAAAAAAATGACAGCACAGTTTGGTGCACAAAGCAAAAAAAACTAACTTATTACCCAACAGTCTACTTTCAAAGGCTGAATTAGGTTTTACTTCCAACATAATAAAAAAAATCTCTCTCCTGAGGATCCTGTGGTGCTGAAACACAGCTAATGCAAGGAAACGTTCCTAGAACGTTTGCTAACATCCTTTACATTTACAGCATTTGGCAGTTGCCCTTTGTCACAATAATGTGACAAAAATAGTTTACAGATTTTTTTTTACATTCAGCTACAGAGCAACTGAGGCTTAAGGGCCTTGCTTAGAGGCCCTGCAGTGGTGAGTTAGTGGTGTTGGGGATCATTCGAATTAGCATTTCAAGACTTTAACCACTAAGCTACCACCTTTCCATAAGTGAAAAATGTTGTCTAAATGTTGAAGAAACGTTCTGAAAATAACATTCATGGAAAGTTTTAATAATGTAACTATTATAGTTATTATACTTCCAGAGATCCTAAGGGAAATAAACAAACAACTAGAGGCGTCACAATTATTACATTTGGGTGACGATTAATTGTCAAAGAAATAATTGCGATTTATTGCATTTTTTTCCGGCTTTAACAATTAATTCTTTGTAAAAAAAAAATTTAGAAAAAGATTATTCTGTTTTCCATCTGTTTAGCAAAATATAAAATTTATTTTCTCTGCATTATGGGTCATTAACATGTTGGTTACTGAAGCTTGGAATGAGCTCACTTAATTCACTCACAGCCCTTTAAGGCGCAGGCTCTGGTCAACCAACCCCCCCCCTCTCTATTTATTCCTGGCGAGTTAAAAAAGGCAAAAAGGCAATATATAATTTACAAAACGTGCTTAGTCCATTTATAGGCAAACAACTTGAAATATATAAAAAGTTGGTAACACTAACAAACCCTTTGAAACAATAGCAATTTATTTCTTGGAATCTGATTTTTAAAAACCGGAAAAACAACAACAAAACAAGCCTCTAATTGGGTCCAAGAAGCACTCAATCAAGTTCCAGTAGACAGCCAGCTTCATTTCAAATGCAGCAATTCAAAATAATTTTTTTTTATTGTTACGTGTGTGTAATATGACTTTGCTTTAGTCCAACAAATTCTTCGTTTCAAGTAAGAACACGCTATGGCGCCTGCACAGGTTCTCTCCCTACGAAGCTCCACCCAAGTCAGAAACATGAGCTAAAACATGAGCTAACACCAGAGGGATCAGATACGTGTGTCTAAGAGGGTGAAAAAAAGACTCAGAGAGAAGAGGAAAGAGAGAAAACTAGCATTTGTCAGCAGGATCCATCTCCTCAAGGCCCTGTTGCTGCCATGTTTACCACGACCCTGTGGTTTATGGGTACTAGGACACAGTTAAATAATGCCAGTGCCCCAAACACAGCTAAGGTTTTCTGCCCTTGATGGCAATTACGTGAGTGAGCTTAACGACGTGCGGCGTGGATTTATACCATGCCTCGCTTTTGCACTACAAACCTATTTCATTCAGCAGCTGCATTCCAAACAGGGCTATTTTAAAGCCTGTATCACACACACACACACACACACACACACACACTCGAAAAACGTTTCTCACCACCTTTTCATTCCTCATTCAAGAATGATTGTGTAGAATTTAGCTAAATAAGGTTCTGTGCTCACACAGGTCTCAGTATTCATGCTAGGCAGGCAGCTGTGTGCGCACCTGATCCTCCCATCTGCAGGAACAAAATTGTCAAATGATGACGGATGTATAACCAGCTAGCAAATAGGCCTGACATGAACAAATCACGCTGCTCCTCTTTCAGCAAACCTTTAGCGCACCAGCAGGGCAGTAGTTAGACACACCACCGTGAACATGAAATACACAAAAATAATAGAACTTTTGATTAAGGGGTTGGGACTGAATATTGGGAGGGTCCGGGTTTCATATTTAGCACTACTGAGTTACCACTACTGGGGCCCCTTAACAAGTCCCTTAAAACCCAATTTCTCAAATAAGATCTCTATTCTTATAGAAAGCAATGAGAGGAACATCTCTCATTATAGAGAGAAACATGAGAAACATTTGTGCAGAAAGTTTCTGTTGGTTTCACCTCTTGTGGTCCATCAGCGTTCCTCAGTCGTCTTTAGCCTAACCCCTACACTGGGTTGTTAGTCCAAAAACCGGATCAAGCATGGGGGGTAACTAAATAATGACAATAAAATGTGTGGTATGAAACGCATTTTTTTATTTGATATATCCGTACAACACTGGCAGAAGTTGTAAAGACAGACGGGTTCTTCAGAAACTATCTTGAGTGAGGGACTGAAGACTGGTAACAGATTCTTCAGCACTGTAACAAGATCCGAGCGTGGAGTAGGTTTCACAGCCTTTTAATGTCGGTGCAAAGGAAGAGTTTAACCCCCTGCCTGACTGACGGTCACCACTTCTCCATGTGCCCTTCGACCCCTTGCTCATCAACAACGGCAGCCCCTCCCTCCCCCAACAAACACACACTCAGTCAATGGCCTTTGTCCCACCTCTCTGGCCTGTGTTTGTGTTTTTCGGTGCACATGCACATTGTCTGACGCTTTTCGGCATAAAGGACAACCCACTGACACTGATAGGAAGGTCGTGACCTTATTATTGAACACGAATAGAAACTCGAATTCTGTTCTTTAATAAAAACAGTATCAATCCCATAAAATCAATACTGCAACTCATATGTGCTTACAAGAAAAGTTGCTGTGTAAAATGAAACAAGGCGTTATCTATTTTACTAACTTCATTTAAAATGGTGCGCCGCACAGCTGTAGAGTGGCGGATGTACTTACAGGATCATAAACCTCTATATTAAATTCGCACACATTAATTTGTCATTACATGAAACATCATTTAGGAAAATGTTAAATTAAAAAAAGCTTCAAATTTGCCATTTACCTCTAAAATTAAAGCTAATAATGCCATTATCAACATCACAGATTTATAGCACTTGGATAAAGCATCACTGTCTCATTATTATTCATAAGAAAATACTTTTGTTATCCTGGAAAAAGACGCTGTCTCTTGATTATTTATGACATCACGTCAAACCGTGAGCAAAGCAGAGTATTTAAAAGGAGTGGAGCAGCAAAATTCTCCTCTCATAACTGAAACAATTTTATAATTGTGACGCTCCAGATTTTCATTTCCTGTCCTGTGCAGTTTTAACAGCAGAGCTATAAGAACTGGGACTTTAGGGGAAAAAAAGTTAAATGGCAGAAATTATGCAAATTTCAACTTTGCTTAACCCCTAAATCTATTGTTTGACTGTTTCTGCCCCCAACTTAATTAAGATGCATTTTCTCCCAAAAATCTGAGATACACTTAAACTGTATAATGAATGTTTCATGATCCTATTTGTAGGAATTTTTCAAATCATTGTATTCAGGTGTTAAATATAAGGAATCAACGAAAACAACTTTTGTATAAAGAGATTTACATTTCTTTTATTTACACAACTGAGCAATCAGGGTTAAGGGACTTGCAGGATTAGAAGAACATCTTAGTAACCAGAAGATTATGGGTTCAATTCTTAGTACCACCAGGTTACCCTTCCTTAACCCCCAATTGCTCTGGTGTATAATAAATGCATGGATAAATGCAAGTCACTCTGGATAAGGAAATCTTCCAATAGTCGTAAATGTTTAAGACCCGACAGTGGCAGGCTGGCGGCGGGGGGTTTCCCTAGTCATCCCAAACAACTACTCAGCACCTTAACCATTTCAGCCATCACTGTCCTCAATTGCCCTTTTCTTTTTCCTGGCAAGTCAACAGGGTGAGAAGTTCATCAATTTAAAAAAAAATCATTGAAATGATTTAAACCAGATGGTTAGGTAAAAAATTATTTACTTTTTCAAATGTGTTCTTTAGCTAAAAGGTGAACCCATGCCTCATGATTCACAGTGTGCATCACAGACAGACATCTTCTAAAGAAGTGTTCTGGTTAAGGGCGCCTGCCCGATGCCAGGAATGCAACTGTACCAATTAATTCCTCTCCGTTTCCTTCTCCTCAACTCCCCTCCCATCCCCCGTTGCCACCAAACTCTTGTGCGTAAATGAAACAAGACAGGCTGTTTCTGTAGGTTTTCTCCTGGACCGAAATGTAAATTAAACAGCCATGACTAGATTTGGTGTAGGTTTTCTATGCCATGGGGGCTGTGAAACACAGTAACCTGATCTCATCAACCTTCCAAACGCTTATTGTCAAAGCTGGTTGGAAGACTGTTCAACCTACACAGAATTGGATTAATTTATTCATTTATCTTTCATACCCACTTATGCCCTAGCACTGGGTCTTGGGGGTTTGCTGAAGTCTATCCCATTGGTTTGTCACAATTTAAAATGGTTTCACTGTGCGTTTTGCTCCTTTGGTGGGTTTAAGGAGGAGAAATAGCCCTTTTGTGGGTCTTCTAGAAGGTAAAAACAATAACAAATATCACAAGCGTGAATTATCTTTTTATTGGCAAACAGCAATTATGGAGATTAATCAAACACTTATTAGGACAGGAAAATAAAAAATGCACACATAGTAAACAGTGCCAGTGCATTTTATTATTATTTCCCTCTACATTATGTTTAATTCAGAGGAAAGGCTTGGCTGTATAAGGTGCGTTAACCAGCCCCCTCCCCTCCCCCTCTTTCACAGTCATCTGTGCCAGTTGGGACAGTGGGGGGGGGGGGGTGGAGAAGACACACAAGCACCCCAACGTTTCGGCGTTTTTCCAGCACCTTTGCCTGTCACAATGAGGGACTTGTCTTATACTAGACACAATAGCACACTTTCCATGCGGGAGGCAGAAAGCTGTAAGAATCTGTCTGGAAGGTAAAAACAGACCAATATGAGGAGGCTCGAATGTTCGGGCTGCTTTCGTGACACTACTGACTTATTGCTCTTTATTTAGCAGCGTAAGTTTATACATTACAGCAAGTTACAACCAAGCAGGTTAACTCTCGAGACCTGAGCACAAAGAGAAAGGGAGAAAGAGCGAGAGAGAGAGAGAGCAAGAGAGCTAATTTTATCTGTGTGAGTCATTTTTTAGATTTTTTTAAACAAAGCACATTATAAATGTAGCAAATAGCGATGTAAAAAAAGGAAGAAGGGAAAGGTGGACAAATGAGCAATGTATAGTGTGAGTGTGGTGCGACGCTTTCATTACAACAGCCAAAAATAAAGATGCAGCAAACGATCAGTGCTGCTGGATTCACAAGGAGCAGAGGTTTGATCTCTGGGCAAGCTTGTTTCCAGCATCGGTGAAGGTTAGACAACAAATCAAACATGTTACAGGCCTGACCCTCAAATCTAAAAAGAATAAATACTAAAAACTTTCAGCAAACACAGAACGCATACATGGATGTTTTATGGGCGGGGGAGTACGAATACGTGTGTGTGTGTGTGTGTGTGTGTGAGTGAGAGAGAGAGAGAGAAAGGGCAAGCAAAGACAAACAGAGATTTGAGAAAGGAGCACTGGGATCAATGAGAGAATGGACAGCAGACAGGAGAGGTGTTTAGCTGTCTGCTCTACTTGTAGGCTAAATACTATCAACTGAAAATTAAAAGCAGATCTTTAAACCATGCAAGAACAGGTCGGAGTGATCTAATCGATTCAAATCGAAGGTCACTTTACAATTTTATGCACAAATAAGAATAAACATGGTGGGCAACAATAAAAGCACCCCCTTTTTAATACCTCAGCCAGTTATTCATGAAACAAACAATTTTAACATATTTTTCATTTAAAGCGACCATAATAAAAATCTGCTCATTCCTAGACATTTAATGTCACAGATTTCCCATAAACACCCATTCCTGTTTTTTTCTCTTGTAATTAATAAACAACTAAACAAATTTTTTTGTTTTGAAGAAATAAATGATGACCAAAGAGGCCATTCATCAATTTAATCGAACTAGCAAACAACAACAATAGAGTTTGGGGTAGGAAAATAGCAATCCATTAACATTTCCAAATTTCTCTCAGACAAATAAATCCTGGTCAAAGTCGTACGGTGTAAACCCGGCTTTACGAATCGCTTTGTTTGGATTTTTTTTCTATTACTGATAGGAACCCATAGTTCCTCTTACAATTGGCCAAAAAATTAATTGCTACATTGTAATAACTTGCGGATTTCCACTTCTATTTTAAATATTGTAGAATAAAAGGCAATTTTACTGCCCGATATAGTTTTTTCAAGTAATGGCATAACTACACAGTGCAGCAGTGTTAACGGTGGATAGTGGAGAAACAGGGAAAGATTGAATAGTGTCAAATCGCACATATAAAAGCATTTTGTCCTTACAAGCTAAAGCGATAAGCACATGTTTCAGGAAGTTTATCACCACTGAGTGGAAAATGAGAAGTCCGGTGCTACAGTCACACCCCCTATCAGATTTACACAGGAGTGGAAGTTAAAGAGACACAATATAAATGTCTTAGTGACCACCAACGAGGCCAGAAACCAAGTAACTGCAGTGGCAGAAGCTCGACTGGCCACTTCGGTTTCTAGCAAAAGGCTGATATCCACAGCAGGGGAAGAGAGACTGCTAAGACGTCCTTATATTTTCCCCCCAGGTCGAGGATAAATTAGCTGGTAATTTATTTAGTTTATTTCGCTAAACCTATAGATGCTTTAGGGATATACATATAGACATGAATTATTTAAAATTATATCCTTTCCTCTTTTTTGCCAATCTGAAAAAATGAATCGATCCATGACTCAAAAACCGTAATGTTTTCCAAATGTATTTGTATGTTACTAAATACGTTGGTACACACTGCAAGTCTATGAGAAGCAAACTTTCCCTAGGTAAGCTAAATTTACAATAAGAAATGCTCTAACAAACAATGGCATATTTCCAGCTTAACCACAAGGACTAAAAAGTCAGTTTTAACGACCCCTAAATCTAACCAACTGTCCTAAACGCAGCCAAGCAAGAACATGCATGTTACAGGAAGAAAAGCACGTCTTGGAAAATATCCCACACACCTTTGTTTTGCCTCAAAACGCACAACTTTATTTACGGTAATTACGGCGAACGCAGAATTTGTCAGGGTCATAATCAGATGGTCATTTAATTTTCGTTTTTAGCAAAAGTTCTAAATGACAAAACGGCATTAGATTAACAGTACTGAAGCGCAGTCCCTGCAGGACATCTCCACAGAACGTAACCGGCAGTGAGCAACATTGCAGTTAATTCACATAACAAGTCAAGTGTGAAAAGCTGGGTCAATCTGGGTCAGACAACCCTAGGTAACATTTGGGACAACGCAGCTAAAAGTAAGGTAGACAGAAAAGCAAGGCAGTTTAATTACACCAAAATTCCATATGCCTAATTGATAGACTTACTATTCAGCCAACATGGTGGATAGTCAATTTTTACAAATTGTGCTTTTGCCCTCTATTAGGCACTGCATGAGTCTCCGAGGCACCGTATGAAAACTGATCAATTGCAAATTCCCACAGGCACACTACTTCAAACGCTTTTCTTGCCAAGATTTACATTCCCAGTACCCCCAGTGCTTTTTTTTCCTCTATCCTTACACAAGCTTGCACAAAGACCCTAGTCGAACCAGCTCGGTGTGGAGCGCTGTGTACATTTTTATGTGGTGCACCATAAATGTGCTTAAAAATATATATTCAAGATGTCTATAATTTACTCCCTACTTAGCCAAAAGATCCTGAAACCTCCATGGACGTGTTCAGCCTTAACAGTCGATGGCAATCATTATCAGAAAAACAGATTGGTGGGGGGTAAAACATTACCTAGCAAACAAACATAAAGTGTTTTGGACAATCATTCTCAAAGTAAATTAAAATGGTTTGGCTAAACGTCATTATTGGCCACCATTACAAGTAGATTTTTTCCTTTGCTCCACATAATTCTATATTACAAAGACTTGAGCGGAGAGTCAGTTTACTGAGATCACTAAATGGCCGCTTTAACGATCGCTCAAAAATGTTTTTATAAACTAACGCGGATTTTTATTGTGCGCTGGCCTGAGTAACAGTTATAACACCTTTCCTTACTTCACAAATGAGCTACTCTGATGCATCTGATCAAACTTTTATCAAGAGTCGAGAAACAGTCACGTTTCCCCGCCATGTGCTGCTACACAAGCCTACGATGTAGCCAAGCTGAATGTTTGTGCCACAATAACTCAACAGGACACTTTATTAGCTGGGTGAATATTATTTATGGCTGTGCCATGACAGGGTGCCCCTAATGCCTAATAAAAGCCTGAAGTTCCTGCCATACTGGAGGAGACATGGCAATTTTTAATCCTTCAGATACTTTCGTCTTATCACTTTAAAGTGGCCACAATGGAGTCTGGAAATGAGGCCGATATTTAAAAAAAATCCTTTTTTTTTATGTGCATTTATATACAAAAAAATATATAATGTCAAAATATTTACAATCAAGTAAATACTCTTTCCAAAAAAAGTTTTAACTGACATAGTAAAAACTAGATAGGATAGCTGTAAAACAAAAAAGAAAAGTCCCCAATAAGAGGCTCAACTGTACAGTTTGGCAGGTGATATATAGATTTACATGAACAAATATGCCTGACACTTTTAACCGAAGCAACTCAATTGAGGGATTACGCTGAGGCAGTTTTGTGGTGTAAAACATTTTGAACATCAGCCCAAAGCCTAAACTGTTTCCCCTACAAAAAATTCACAAAAGCAAAGTAGGTAGATATGAATCGGTTCGAATGAGCTGAGGAAACCAAGTTGGCCGTCACAACTGGCAGGAGTTTATCTTCATGACAGTACATTTTAATACTTTGATCTGGTGCTCTGGATAAAATTTATGAAAAATAGTTTGCAGCTGACAAAAGCTGCAGTCGCTATTCACCTATCAAAGAAATCTTTCAAACTATGACAAAAATTCACAGACTGCATTTGAAATACAGATATCACACACTGTGCATGAAGCAGTGGCTAACGCAATATCGAGAATGTTTGACTTTATACAAAAAGGAAGTGCAGCGAGTTCGAAAAAAAAAAAACCTGTTATTTCTTCCATTTTATCTGTCCGTCACTTGCTTATCTATCTAATGGACTGAAATTCCTATATGTTTATTGAATGGTAATAAAAAAAATGCACTGGATCCATCCGCCAAGATGAATAAAATGACATATTTAAAATAATTAAGTGGCTGGTCCTGAGGAAAGATGAACAGGATGACATGGCAAATCTGTTTTGTTTTTCTGTTTGATGAGGGAAATCTGGCAGCTGAACGGATTAAATATTGATGTATTTCTCCGAAAAATGAGTCATTGTACAAACATACGATGCTTTTGTAGCTTGTTGGCTCTGTGCACGGAGGCCATTTTAGTTGGATTTTTAAGTTCGTTCTCGGTAACAAAAACGAAGCATGAAGGACAAACAGCCCTTCAATTACAGGGACGTGTTATGACCAGGACAAATGGGTCTCGAGTGATTTCTTACATTAGCAGTACTTTCTCAGTAGCAAAAAGGGGGTTATGTGGGGGGGGGGGATTTTTTCTCTCTCTTAAAAGAAAGGATGGTTGCTAAAAATGAACCGCTCAAACGACTAAACAGATACTAGGCAAAGCAGACAGGAGAGAAACATGTCAGAGCAGATACACAGAGCAACATTTTCAACCATACACACCCACTGATTCAAATCACAGCAGCTGCATGACTGCACATAAATCACCACCATACAAACACCAGATTATCCACCAGCTTTTAAAAATGCCCAAAAGCCAAACAGCATTTATAAATCGAGAATGATAAACAAATGTGGGTCATGCTACGTTTACTAACCTGCTAGTTTCCTATCTGGACCTTCATGCGGAACATGATCGATAGTATTGAAAACATTATAGGATGACAAGGAGCATGTAGTTGCTCAATTTATGACTAATGACTAGAATTTTATGTCAGCTCTAAGTGGAGTTGCTATTATTATTTTTTTTAACTTTACTGACAAACGTGCAGAACAAGAAAATTACACACAAACATTCCGACACTTAAGTGGCTGGAATTTTTTTTTGTTGTTTTTCAAACTTGAGTACCGCAGCATGCGAGAGTGCTAGTTTGGATATATTAAATATAGTCTGCAGTCAAGCTCGTCTCATTCACCCTCTTAAAGAAAAACTCATTTTCTAGAGTAACAGACATGTCCTTATCCACAAATGTACAATTAGTGCAGTATTATTATATAAAAGTGTTAGAAGTTATTTTATATGTTTTGATCAAATCTGATTTGAAATTAGGATAGTTTACATACAGATCCTCTTTTTAATGAATACACTATCTGATACATGATAGCATTAATAACACTGGCTGATTCATCAAGAGACATGGCAATCATCATGTCACTATCAAACTGTTATTCCACAGCAGGACCATATTTAAAAAAAAAAAAAAAAAAAAAAAAAACAGCGAGGACTCGCATTAAAAATGGCATGGTGTCTTCGGCTGTTCTGGTGAAGGGAACTGAAGAACCAATAGTACTTTCCCCTTGCAGCTCTTGACAAACCCACAGATGAAGGTTACCCTATTTTTACACCAAGAGTCCAGCTGCACATGACAGACTGTTTTTTTAATCCTGACCCACTTCAGACAAGATTCCCTGAAACTTACAGCCAACACACACACACACAAGTGGAATTGGAGGCTTGTTTATTTTTTATTATGCTTTTAAAATGATAAAGATACCTCGCCAGACATAATATCAGAATCGGGGTTTACCCTAAATCTACATACACAATTATCACAGGTTGCGCTATGACTGCGGGTCTGTGCGCTAGACCGATATTACGCGTCATGACCGAAACCACGAATGACCTTTACATGAGAAACTGCTCTGTAATTCTTAACACAGATTGAAACTCACAGAAGAGATATTGTACTGTAGCTATGCTGTGGTTTTTTTTACTATAAATAAATCTATTACTTGGACTTACTATTCGGACAGGAAATAAAACGACTAAAACAACCAGCCTCGATTTCCAGAGCAATAAAAGTAGCCGATCGAGTGCGAGCGAGTAGCAAAGCTGTAATTCAGACGAGCTCGTCATAAGGGGAAGACGACAAATGGGCCGATCTCACTTGCAGCTCAATTTACACAAGATTCATTCTCTCGACAACTTAAAAGAGAATTTGCAGGGCTTGTTAAATCCTAGAACGTGAACCCGAATGTGGATTTATAGTCAAGATGATCAGACAGCGAATTCACGGACACACGTTTCCGTGCACACTGCCTGAGATCAGCGGCAATCGGGATATCGGATTTTCACTTCCATCGAGTAACCTATACACACATACACACTCGCAAAGTATTTCATTGAACAACTATGCTGCAATTTACATCCATTAACGATCGACGCCAGGGTCATTTTAAGCCAGAAATGATTCACTCAGTAAAGGTTCCTATTGCCAATCACAATGCAATCGCCTTGTCTGTTGCGCCCCAGCGTTTACGTTGTAACCGATTATTTATTTATTTTTAATCTAAATCAATCACACAATGTTCTACTTTCTCTACTTTATTACACCACATCCGCAAACGCACCGTCATGCGCGGAACCACAAATGCCGTTTTTTTACGCCAAAAACATTAGCAGGTTCTCTCCGGACTTCCCGAATAAGTTTCCCCCCAAATTTAAACCAAAATGTAGTTTTTACGCCAATCAATGCGCATCATATGTCAGCATTTTAAAGCGCTACTTACTGTGATGGGATGGCATGTTAATAGTCGAAGAGAGATATTTTCCAGAGTGCAGTGAGGCCGCCGGGTGGCCCGCGCCCAAGTGACCGGGAGACGGAGGGATCCTCCCGGGCGCGGCGGAAGCTCCGAGTCGGCGAGACTCCATAGCGAGTCCCGAAAGCAGCGGCGGGGGAACGTGCACGGATCTGGGAGGCCCGAAATCTCGGCCATCCATCATCCACTCAAAGGCGAACTCGATGAAAAAAGGCAAAAAGAAAGAAGGGGAAAACGCTCCTTTAGGCTTCCGAGAAAAATCCTTATAGTAATGTCCCTAGATTTCCAGGCAGCTCCGCGTCCTTATCCGGCATCGTGCCGACCTACAAAAAAAACACATCGGGATAAATAAAACTAGTGATTTGAAATTATTTGACTAAAAGATGGATAATGTAGATTTGTTAAAATGGTCAAAAATCGGACGAGGGCGTAATGACGCAGTTTGAATCAAAGTACAGGAGGATAAAAAGTAGACGCGTAAGTTCGCTCGGTGCAAAAAGAAATTACAGCTCGGAGAGGAGGGCTGGACTGTTTTAAACATTACTTTATCATGGGGTAGTTGTCCCTTCACCATCTTGCACGTATCGCTTATGATGATTTTTTTGTTCGTGTGTGTGTGTGTGTGTGTGTGTTTCCACGACCGCAGTACGCAGGGAAAATCCAGCGTTTATACTTAGGCTTTCGGGCAAGTGCGTCGAAGCTCAATGCAAAACGGCGGCTCACAAAAAAGGAGACGAATAATAATAATAACCGTTCCGTATGTAAATATTTACGCAAACACGGCCAGACAGAAATAATCAGTCCAAAACTTTAAACGCAAAAAAGAACTTCGCTTTGGAAACTGATACACTTTTTGTATTCTTGTAATCTGGTCAGTCAAAAAGAGAACACAAATCGAAGTTTAAGATGTTTTGGTTCTTCCGGCTCGTAGAAGAATCGCTGATGAATGAATCTCTGTTAAATGATTACCTTTGGTCTAGAATCTTATGGGGAAAGCAACTCGATTACTTCAATCCAGATCGCTATTCGCTAATCTGTATGTTAATGTAGATGTTCATGTCACCGATCTAGTCTACTTAAAAAAAAGGATTTCTGACTTGGTTCATTTCTTCTCCACCAGCGACTCTTCTCATCTTGGTAAAACATTTCACCTTATACTCGAGCTTCTACAACGGTGTAAACACGTAAACGTTGTACTCTGATCCGATCGACGACAGGACTGATTAAAAAACCGACGACTCAAAGACATACATAAGAGTGGTAATAAAGCATTATAAGCGCTGGATGTATGTGATCGCGAATACTCCACGGCGGCGGCAGTAGCAGCAGCAGCAGCAGTAGTAGTAGCGGGTTCTTCTTCGGCGGCCACGTTTCAAACTTTTAGCCTCCACGTTTCCAACTTTTCTTCGCCGAAACATAAAAGCAGCCGAAGGCTGTTTGTTTTGTTTTTTTGCGGAAACGTTTAAACTCGCAAACGCTTTTGATCCCGGATTTGGTTACTTTGCCCCGCTAACTCGATAGTAGCACGATGCCTAAACTATATTATTACATCCTCTTCTGTAAACAAATGCTTCTGGATTACTTCCTAAACATTTTAGAGTTGGGCTTTCGAGCAACTTCTTACTTGTAATGGCGACTCAGTTTAGAGAATCCGTTTTCTTCGCAAAATCCCGACGCGAGGTAAATATTTCCTACTCTCCATTTACAGACCATCCGTAGTTAAGCAGACAGAGGGTTGCTTATACGGGGGTGGGGAAGGCCTAGCGCACATACACTTACATACATACATACAACCCCTCTCTCTCTCTCTCTCTCTCTCTCTCTCTTACACACACACACACTCTCACAAACACACGCACAGACACTCTTTTACTATATA
>JAOTQW010103439.1:0-10000 GCA_026260075.1 Sisor rabdophorus | reverse complement strand
ATGGTTTCTTCTGTGCAAGTGTAATATAAAGAGTTGATGCTAGTTTGCTGAGAAATCATTATAGTCCATGGAGAACTAACTTTATCCTCTGCTGACCATAGTTACTTCTGGAGACGGAGGATGAAAAAACTGTTCAGAAACAATTTGTTAAAAATGACAAATTTGCTGACTTGGCCTTCAATTTTCCAGCTTTCTTATAAGCGAACATGTACATCATACACTGATCAGTTATAACATTAAAACTGTTGATGGCGAAAGGGAATAATATGGATTTTGTTAGAATAAGATCAAGTGCACGCCCCAAGATTCCCTGATGGCAGTGGTCAATTTTAGAAGAATAAGTGTGTGTCTGTGTGTGTGTATAGGTGTAAAAACTGACATTCTAATGTATTTTCTATTATTGATCTTTGATCTTTAAAATGGATCTATAAACCAAATATTCTTGGCTTGAAGCCAAATTCAGCAACAAAGCTTCAATTGAAATAGCCCCAGATTCTCTTTGTTGGCCAAAAGGAATTGGAACCCGATATGATTTTCTTCTGATGTATTTTATCCATTGTTAAGTTCGATAATGATGTATGGTTGAGCTTTTCTGCGGAGAGGAGTTATTATTGTGCAGTAAAAAAAAACCAAACCCGCATATAGTCACTAAGAATCCATTATTCTTTATTCTAATTTTTGTGAGCATTAACTGAAGCTCTATATATTTTATATCTACAGCATCTAACTCCGTCGCACTTCTCTAACATTATTAAGAGCCTTTCTTTACAGTTATATTGTAATCTTTTTGGTAAATAGGTTTCTGCAACTGCTTTCACTTACTTGCTATAGTGGAATATTTTTTTATTCTATAAAACAATTAAATTTTAAATTAAATAAAAACTCATGTTTTTTTCCATATATAGCTTTTAACAATATACATTGCTTTAAAGAAGCTTTAAAAATGTAAAAAAAATTACATTTCTCCCTAATTAGCAAACCGGTGACATCTATGGCAAGGGAAAGCTCCCTGAAATATAATATAAACATTAAAATGAACCAGACTCTAGAGGAAACCCATCCTAATCTGGATGACACTGAACATATAATGCTGCAATTAAAAAAAATATATGGTTTGTAATTTTGGGTAGAACATGATTTACCACTACATGGAATTAAATCAATTTAAATTAATTTATTACTTTTTATTTTTTTAAGGATTAACACCAAATTGCTTCACTATTACATTTTTCTTGGTATTTATTGTCTCTCATTTTTTATCTTTGTCACCAAATCTCAAACCTCATGAGATAACAGGCTAAATTACACTAACCATGTTTAAAGTTGATAAAAAATGCTAACTTTATGGCAGTATTTCGAAATTGGCTTTTATCCCGATTTTCTCCAAGTAATGCTACTTCCGTTTGATGGCAGACATCCCTGCAAGCAGATTGTCATGCTTTAATTTAGTGGAACATGTGGCTTGGTTCCTGTCTCTATGTTGATATGATGCTAGCCAACTGGAGAATCAGTCAGGTATATATATATATATATATATATATATAATTATGGCAGTTGGAAAGAATCCAGGATACATGTTATACCCCGGCCTCCTGGCTGTAAGCAGATATAAGATGTGAAATGCTTGTAGTCAATAGGATAAATGAACTGAAATCCAGGAAAGAACATTTGCAGTAAAATGTGGTCCAAACCATTTGCTGGAAATGATTTACTGATAAACCTTGTCTGAAACTGTACTATATGCAATAAACACTGTTCTTCCAAAATACATTTCTTTTATTATTTTCTTTTGTTGCTGCACAGAATCCCCAAGTACTATCTGTGAAAATACACACATCTGCAGTTTTTTCAATAAAAAAAAAGGAAAAAGTTTTTAAAAAGAATGCTTAGCGTACTGTGAGAGTTTTTAAAAAACAGTATTATCGATATATAAAGATAACATAAAAATTACTAAATAATTTGCTTAAGTTGTGGCAATTGTAAACTTATTTATTTTTTACTGATAACATGAAGGGGGCATGAAAACAATCAAATCACAATCGAACAAAATATGTAATTCACTATATAGAAAATATTCTAATACATATTCTGGGTGGCGCGGTGGTGTAGTGGTTAGTGTGCTCACCTCACAACAAGAAGGTCCTGTTCTCCCTGCCTTTGCTTGGGTTTCCTCCAAAAACTCCGGTTTCCTTCCTCAGTCTGAAAACATGTGCATTAGGTTGAGTGGTGATTCTAAATTGCCCATGAGAGTGAATGTGAGTGTGTGTGTGTGTGGTTGTCTATGTGTGGCCCTGCGTTGGTTTAGCGACCTGTTCAGGAATGTACCCCCCTGCCTTTTGCCCTATGTGTGCTGGGATAGGCTCCAGCTGACCACCATGACCCCAGGTTCGGTCATAAGTGGGTATAGAAGATGAATGAATGACTAATACTTATTCTAATTTGTCACCTATCAACAACGTCATTAGACTAAATTTCTTTTGCTTAGCTGATTTTGTTATAAACTGCTAATTAAATACTTGTTTAATATTATATAAAGGGGGACTGAAACAATGATTATGGAAATCCATCATAACACTGATAGGACTAGAGAAATTACAATTCAGTATTAAAAAAAGTAACACGCAATATTAGAAGCTTTAATCTACTATCGGTGTTCCATATTGCGAAAGGATAAAACCCCTTGTCTACAGGCTTGGATAAATTATAATTGGTTATTGATGGAATAGAACAATCCTAATGAGCTATACCCTAGGATTACTTTTAGTCATTAAAATCTAATCATTCAAATTTCTGGTGATGTTACAACCTTCTTAGAGAGGATTCTATGGTACACTTAAAGAAGTATTACAATTAAACCTATGATATGTTTTGTTTTCTGTGCTATTAAAACATTAAGCATTAAATCTGTACTCGATTTGAATCAGGATATTTTATTTTAATGTAGATATAATTCCCTGCTTTATATTCTTTGGTTTCATCCTTTTTGGATCCTAAGCATTTAGATCTTGACTATTTTACCTATTTGTATACTAGTTTTACAATTGTCAACATCTATTCATCCATTTATCTTCTACACCGGATTATTCCCTAATTCGGGATCATAGGCGTCTGCTCAAGTACACCATGGACAGGTCACCAGTCCATCGCAGGCCAACATATAAATGACCAGACACGCACACTCTCACTCATGCCTATGGGCAATTTAGAATCATTAATCAACCTTATGTACAGGTTTTTGGACTGTGGAAGAAAACAGGAATACCCGGAGGAAACCCACGTGAGCAGGGAGAACATGCAAACATAAAGGGGTCTTTGTTTCTCCTTGCCTGGGAATGGAACCCATGACCGTCTTGCTGTGATGTGACCGTGCTACGCTATCCTGAGACCATATATATTAGAGTAGTTCATTTAAAGATGAGTGTCTGTCAGTGTGCTGCATTTTTCTACTTTTAATACGTAATCTACTGTTGTGTCAGTACCAAAAAAAAGTTTTTAGAAAGAACACACTGTGTACTGTGAGAATGTTAAAGAAAAAATAGATCATCATATAATGATAACATGGAAAAATATTTTTTCAACATTTTGTTGTAAATTGTAGTGAAATGTTGATTTTGGTCTTCCTTGTCTTCCTTGCTGTGGTGAACCCAAAGATACAAAAGATTGAAAATAGTTAAAAGTGAAGTAGTTTAAGTTGCTTATAAGATTCCGATATAAATTGCGAGAGCAAACTGTATTAAGTTTTAGAAATAACAGCAAATAACAAAAAAAAGCATACAGAGGTAAGGTTAAGGTCCTGGCAACATAAAGTGCATGTGTGCAAACAGTACATTTATTTGTTCATCTTGCAAATCCGCACATAGGGTTGAGAGGCAAGGGTACACCCTGGACAAGTCTCCTGTCCGAACCTGGAGTAAACCCACGCAAGCACAGGGAAAACATGCAAACTCCATACAGAAAAACCTGGGAATTGAACCCACGAACTGGATTAGGGTGTCTGCCGAATGTTGGCCCTGAGATATTTTTATTTTGTGTAACAATAGAAACACTTTTAAGTGAAAATGATGCCAGGGCCCTATGCACTCAGTCAACCCCCATCTATATTCAATACCCCTGGTCGTGTATGTATATAGTGTTCAGATTATATATACTTTCAGAAAATCTTTGGTTTTTCTCTGGGAAATGTTTTCTATATAGTTTTTGTTTCTAAACCAGAACAGGACCAAAAGAGCTAAATATGTTTTTGTATTTTTGTTAGTGTTAGTTTTAAGTTTGAATAACAATCTGGTAGTATAATAATAATAATAATAATAATTATTATTATTATTATCATAATTATTATTATTATTATTTTATAAACTAGGATCTCTTCCTCTCTTTTCTATGTGACTAGTGTGGACATATCGCCATGGCATGGCAGTTACACCTGAGCACTGAACCACATGATGCTGAGTCACCGAAACTGATGAGGAAAATTTCCTCAAACATTCTTGGAGATAAATGAGCTTCAAAAATACACACTCTGTTCTTCCCCTTTTGGGTATCGGAGCCATTTTTGGTGTTTCCATGACACACTTTCAAGTTCTGTCTCTCATGTGTGTGAATACAGTCTTTGACATGCAGAAATTCAAGAACAGGACATGACTCTGACCCAGCAACTAGGAGCTGATTGGTTGATAGGGAGACAGCCTGAGGCACACCATTGGCGGGCTCGACTGGCGTGAACCAGGGACTTTGAAAAGAAAGGCTAAAGTGGGACTAAGTGAAATGACTAGTAACAGAAGATGTGAACGTCTGTAAGTAGAGGTAGTGAAAGAAACGTACAGTTAGTGTAATTTAATGTGAGTTACTAAAACGTGTGGTTATGCACAAATATATAAAGTGGTCTAATAAAAATATATATTTTATATTTACATACAGTAACTATCCGCTTTCAATTATTGTTTTATTAATATACATTAGTTAAATGGTTAATAATAATTTATTTTGCTACTTGAATAAAGGCAAATAAATATAAAAATGGCATCTTATATTTTTGTACTTCTGTTATTTTCTTTTTAAAACCTTCAACACAACCACAACTCTTCATGTATGGCAGGAACAGAGTGTCCTGAGCCTACGCCATCTAACCCTGGGAAAGAGATGAAAGGCACCAGCCTACCAAAATGCTTCTTTTATTTGCCCGCATTTGAGTGTGTCTCCTTTAGGAGCATGTCCAGCCCTGCTCTCCTAATCTTTACTAAAAACAGACCTCAGGGACTCTGATAGGACACCTGCTGCCTGCTGTTAAGCCAATAGTATGACAACAAGATGATACAGTGCTGCTTGTCTCTGGCTTGCCCTCTCGTTCTATCCTACACACTTGCACAAAGCAGAGCCAGACTGGTTGTTTTATCTGCTTGGAAAGATTTTCCAGGCTTTTGCACGACATGGAAAAAGAGGGAAAAAGGAGTCTGTGGTTTGTGTGGGTGTAGGTTAACTCCTTTTGCTGATGAATGTTCATTGCCAGCAGTTGCATAGAGATTATTATTAAATCTGTGCTGGCCCACCACTTTAAAATGAGAAAAAAACCAACTCACAACAGTGATTAATGCCATTTTATTCATAGGCTCATAGCTTAGAGAATTTATAACTCAATATATATAAAAACAGACTCAATAATATTAATAACGTTAACATTTAAACTAATCCCATCTTTTATTTTAGGTTTTACACCAGTTAGATGTAGTAAATTTTACTTTACTGTTGTAACACATACCAGACTTTGTTGAACCCAGACAAATGCATTTAATGGCAATAATGGCACTAAGTAGGAAATGAGAAGACTTTTAATGGTTACCAGATACCAGGGAAACACTCAGATGGCTGGACCTAGCCAGAAGTTGATAGATTAACGGATTGACAGATGCTGGATGCTGGGAAGGAATCACAGAAGATCAATATGTAGGTGCCTGCGTAGGTTTACATTAGGTTGAACAAGCGGTATAGAAGATGAATGAATAAATATTCTGAGGATGGAGTGAGCGGGTTTCTCCACAGCCTGCGACACTTGACGTCATAGTTTACAACTTGCAACATAAAGTTTGATATTCAGAATGAGCTGAGTTAGGGATCTAGAATTGTTGTTTCTCCGAAACCGGAGCTGATTGGTTGATAGGGAGACAGTCTGAGGCGCACACCATTGGTGGGCTCGTCTGGCATGAACCAGGGACTTCGAAAAGAAAGGCTAAAGTGGGAAGTGAAATAACTAGTAACAGAAGATGTGAACGATCTAAAAATGTTGTCCCTCCGAAACCCAAGACTTTTCTCCTGGGGAATAGCTTTCCCAGTCAGATATCCAAGTGACTACCAACAACACTGTGTGTGCTGGATCTCCTTTATTCTGTAGACTGTGATGTCCTCACCATCAAGAATGGAGGATCCTCAATGGTTATAAACTCTGTAGAGACAAGTAAGGGATGGGGTTTAAGTAGTGAGACATGGAAGGTGTGGTGAGTTCTGTGGGGTGAGGGGGAGTTGCAGCTCGTAGGAAAACGTGTTGATTTGCCAGATGATTAGGATGCAGACAAGGAGCACACGAGGATGTTAACCAAGTCATACAAAAAAAAACATGGTATTCACGTGGCCAGTAGGGACCATGAACATGAGTCCGTCACTTCTAAGAGCCAACATGGTAAGGGTCTGTGCTCTCCAAAGCTGCTTCAATGCTGCTGGAATGAAAGGAAGTAGATTGTCAAAAAAAGACATTTGATAGTGAATTGAGGTTGATGGATAGATGGATGGATAGATGGATATATGAATATAAATTGTTGGAGAGCTCCATCATCTGGTAGCATGTTGATGGCAAATGTGTATTTGACAGCTTTGTTCTGAAGTGGGAAAATACTGCAGGTTTTTCGATGGACTGGCTTTCAATATGGGTAGTGGAGAGAATGTAGCTGGTAGTGGAATGTAAAGAAAACTCCAGTTGATGCGGTTCTCTTTTCACTTCAGTATTGACCATTGAACTAGCGATGTAGAATGTAACTAAGGAAGGCATGGATGCAGAAGTTCAACATGGTGGTGAACAAAGTTTAAGGTGTGACTTGACTCAAATTCTTATGTTTATTGAAACTTTACCTCCTGGATACTTTTAGCGCTAAAAAATTAGGGAGACATAATAATTAGTAACACCTGTGATGGACTGGCGACCTGTCCAGTGTGTACCCCTTGCCTTTCGCCCTATGTGTGCTGGGATAGGCTCCAGCAGACCCCCGCGACCCTGGATTCGGGAATAAGCTGGTATAGAAGATGAATGAATGAATGAATAAATTAAATAATAATTAGTAACAAAAACTGTGATGTTCTGTTATATTACAGTATTTACAGTATATGGCATAGCATCACTAATAACACAACATATTGTTAAGTGGCATCTATACTAAAATACATTTTTTGTTGGGGTACTTGGAGACAATAAGCTAAACACTTGCTAAAAACAACTTAATTCAGTAAGTGTGCTTAACTAAGCAAGAACCAAAACGCCTTAGAACGTAACCGTGGTCAGCAGGGAGTGTTTTCTTTGCCCAGACAAACCAGCAGGTTATTTTATGCTGCAGCAAATTTTCTTTGGTCTTGTATTGATGACGGTCTAGAAGAAAAGGTCATGACTGGGAAACTGCCTTTGCCTGATCCACCAACTGGGCTGGATACAGACTGGATCTGTTGGCGATGGTAAACTTAAAACAAAAGTTTACATCTAAGTAGTGTAGATGCCATTCACACTTGAGATATGCCAATACGTGTTATTAATTCTGTCACCAAAACCATTGAGCTACCAGCTTTCCAATATTTATGCTATACAATAATAATAAACATTCCGAGACATACCTGCTGGTTGATGGGCTACCATTAGCTAGATCTTTTTTTAATAGTGAACAGTGTAAAATAACATTACTTGCATCAACTGTACACAGTATAGCAAATGATTATTTTTATGCAAATGCACAACGTGTTTAGATTCCAGATTAATTTTCTTGCATTATACATGTCTGCGCTACCATATGATAGGAAAGCCCTCCTCAACAGTCCAACTGACATATTTTTGTGTGTAATCAAGCAGCTTAGCCTAAGGCAGAGAGAGAGAGAGATGTGGTAAGATGGAGCAGCTATTTCAGCATTCTGAACAGTGCTGTTGACAGGTGTTTGAAACTGCCAGATAGTCCCACTAAGCACAGCCGAGTTTAAATAGTAATGAGTGCACGCCAACTCCGAGTTACTTGCGAGCAGAGGAAAAAGAAAACAATGCAAGGTTGGTAAATTACATTTATTTATTTTTTTAACCTACATCAGCCAAGAGAGAAAACACAAACTAGAACACTAAAATTACTTTTATTGTCAATTGGCCAACAAAATAGGTGACATTTTCATGTTGTTGAGGAAAGAAAACTTCCCCATAATGTGTTTTCAGGGGCGGCGGTGGTGGTTCATATAGTTAAGGTGCTGAATCGTCCAGCAGGAGACCGGCACCAAGTAAGACCAGGAAGAGCTATGCATGACTGTTAAGTCTGCCACTGTTAAATCCTTAAGCAAGACCATTAACCTGCTTCAGGGACGCTGAATTATAGCTAAACATGCTTTCTGACGCCAACCATCCATCGTTGGATATCGGAAGCAAAACCTTTTTTACTATATGTTATATTGTACGGTGTATGTGACATGTATATTAGCGTGTATTAATCCTAATTGGTTGTGCTTTTATTTACATATTTCTAATCAACAAATACTGGGTTATTATTTTTTAAATTCCTTTTTATTTTGCTAAAATGGCTGTTAAGACTTTTTCTATTCATTCATTCATCTTCTTTACCAACTTGTTCCCTGACTCGAGGTCACAGGAGTCTGCTCATTTGTATACCAGTGCACATAGGGAAAAAGGCTGGGGTACACCCTTGACAGGTCATCAGTCCTTCGCAGGGCCACACATAGGCAAACACCCCTGCACTGACACACACTCAATTGTGCAATTCAGAATTATCAATCAACCTAATGTTTGGAATTTGATTAATGGGAAAGAAACGCAAATTATACAGTTTGACTTAACATAACCCTCTCATTCATGTTTAAGACAGAGCTACTGTTTAAAGTTGTGCGTTCGCAGATTTTCCCCTATTTGAAGATCTTCTCACAAATCAGATTAAATAATAGAACATGCTGTGGCAATAATAAAAGCAAACACACCTTTCTCTCTAGATGCGCATGGGTAGCATTTCAACTGTTACCCTACAGTAAATAAAACGATGCATATCTCAACAGTATGCTGAAGTGTGTATCAACAGGGTCCACATGATCTGAATTTGTATTGGTTCTAGGTTAATTTATTAAACCTTTACCATCCTTATGACCACCAAGCTACCACTGCTGGTCTCCTGAACTCTTTAATTGCTTAAAAATGTAGGTCACTGGAATGGAACTTCAGCAAAACAGATAAAGCCTCTAGAGCAGGGGTCACCAAACTTGCCTCCACTTACCTGCCTGTAAGTTTTAAGTATACTTAGATAGATCTTGATCAGTTGGTTCAGGCGTATTTGATTGGAATTGGAGCTAATCTGTGCAGGAAACAGGCTCTTCAGGACTAAATTTAGAGCCCCTGCACTGAGCCCCCTTACCCGCGATTCTTGAACAGGACCAGAAAAGGTTCTGAAGATCATTTCCAACAGTGAACTCTTCTCTTTATTGTGCTGAGAAAATTGTTTCTGCTCCTTGATGCCCAATACAGAAACTCCTAGAGAGCTTAGACTTTGGACCTGCTTCTTGTATACCCACTTGTTCATACAAGTTTTTTGCACACACTGATTATGTATTGGGTGGCGCGGTGGCGCAGTGGTTAGCACCGTCACCTCACAAAAAGAAGGTCCTGGGTTCGAATCCGGGCTTGGGGTCTTTCTGTGCGGAGGTTGCATGTTCTCTCCGCGCTTGTGTGGGTTTCCTCTGGGTACTCTGGTTTCCTCCCACAGTCCAAAAA
>JAOTQW010103419.1:0-10001 GCA_026260075.1 Sisor rabdophorus | reverse complement strand
AGGGGGTACACCCTGGACAGGACGCCAATCCATCGCAGGGCCACAGACACACAACAACACTCACTCCTATGGGCAATTTAGAGTGACCAATCAACCTAATCCACAGGACTGTGGAAGGAAACTGGAGTACCCGGAGGAAACCCACGACCGTAAGGCGATCGTGCTAACCACTACACCACCGCGTCGCCGGTAACGTAACTGTTGTGTGAAACTTGGATGCCCACAATATTAAATAATTGAAATGCCCAGGGTGTACCACTGCCTCTTGCCCTATGTGTTGGGATAGACTGCAGCAGACCCCCATGACCCCAAGTTAGGATATAGGCAGGTACAGAAGATAAATAAATGAATGAAATGAAATAGAATTCTAAATAGAATAAATTTTGATGATAAAACATTGTACATTAATCTATACTATTTTACAGCTGTCAGGTCATGTGACAGTGTGAGGCATTTCACTGGATTAGAATTATTTGCCATGGATGTAGAGAGGCCATAAGTTCTTCCTGGCCATAAGTTGTACAATACATATAGTCTTGTTTTTCGCTTAAACTATGGAGAAGTACTGTTTATAAGTTGAATTTAAAAAAGTTAATATTAAACGTAATGGATTTGCCATTGCTATGTATTTAAATGTAATAACACTTATTATAATTATGTGATTTCAGACAGAGCCGTTGTCATTGGCATGTGTGACTGTGCATGCTTGTGTATAAATATACACCCTACTCTCTGTCTGGGGCGTGTTAGTACAGTGGTTAGGGCGTTGGACTGACAATTGGAAGATCAGGATTCCATGAGCAAGGTCCTTAACCCCATATAGCTTTAATGTATAAAAGAAATAAATGCTGTAAAGGTCTCTTTTTGGCAATTTTAAGATAATTAGCATCATTCAATGTGGCCAACCCTAAAAAACACACACACATCATCATCATCATCAGTGTTCCACAGCATCTCAAAAAAACACACAAATCATCATCATAATAATGTTATGCACACACACGTGCGCACACACACATACACACACACACCAGTGTGGGGCTATGGCTGGGAGAATTGCTAGGCAAATTAAAACCCCTTAGTGATATCAATTATAATAACTTCACATTTTTATTGTCGTTAACAGCATAGTAACAGAGGAAAAGTTAATTTTTTGATTACTTGTTACTGACGAAAGTATCATCCTTGGTAGTTTATTTATATTACTGTTATTCTCATTGATTTTTATTAATTCACTAAGCGTTAACTGAATATTTAACATCAAATATTGTAAAGATTTTACACTGTAGTAAGATCACAAAGCTATCCCCTGGGATCGGAATCTTGGGGAAACAGAAGGGAATAATGGACACTGGGTGGGATGCCAGTTCATTAATAAGGCAGGTCAAATATAAAATACCAAACATGCCACATTTGATGATAAAGTAGATTTAACAGACACACAAAAATATTACAAAATATTTATTTCAGTTTCTTCATAAAGTCTGTACAAAATAGATAAATATTAATAGAAAGTAAGTTTTATCTTACAGTGTCTTGGCAAAAATACTACATAAAACTTATACAAAATATTGTCACAGTACAGTTGATGAAACACACGCACGCACGCGCGCACACACGCGCACGCACACACACACACACTTTCTTTCTGTCTCTCTTCCTCTAAAGTGAGCTATTGCCCAAAGCCTGTATAATTTGTCTCCATGGTGTTCCCAAGACGGACACGGCGATAAAAAAGAAAACAAGAACAAGTCCTTTGGCCAGAGTCTGAGAGTACGGCTCACCTGTCAGTCAAAAAACAACAACAATAAAAACATAAAACAAATATAAATTTACTTAGTATATTCTTCTGCTATACACACTTATTCCCTAACTCAAGGTCACGGGGGTCTCCTGAAGCCTATCCCACATGGGGCAAAATGCAGGGGTACTCGCTGGACAGGTTGCCAGTTTATCTTAGGGCCACACATAGACAAACAAGAATATCATTCCCCTCACTCACCCCGTCCCTCCTGCTATGGTAAATTTAGAGTCACCAATCAAGGTAATGAACATGGACTGTGGGAAGAAACCAGAGAACCCGGAGTAAACACACGCTTGCACAGGAAAAAACGTGCAAACCCTGCACCAAAAAAACCTTGCTCAGGAATTGAACCCCAAACCATCTTGCTGTGAGACGAGGATGCTAAATTAGTTAGTTCTTATTTGATCACCAAACAGGAAATGTAATAATTAAATGTAGCACACAGTGTAAAGTCTCACCAGTGTAATAAGGTGTAAAAGGAAAGGCAAGTTCAGGCCAGCACACGTCGTTCCTGTCACAGTCAAATTCTGTGAAGTTGATGCGAAACCTGTAGTGGAGAAATAGAAGTAGAACAAAACTGCAGATTACTTATTATTATTCATTCATACATCCTATATATCTGCTAATTCCCTAACTTGAGTTCACAGGGGTCTGCTGGAGCCTTTCCCAGCACAAATAGGGCAAGCTGCAGGGGTACAAACTGGACAGGTCTCCAGTCCATTGCAGGGCCACACACACATACAGACACACTCTCATGATCACTAAATCCTATTATACATGTTTCTGGACTGTGAAAAAAAAAACTGTCGCTTTATTTTATTATTTATTCTACTTATATCCACCCTTAAGTGTAATAAACTTTGACATGTTGGCCAAAGTACCACAACCACTAATAAAAATAATTGTTACTATAGAAACAGAAAGGTTATAAAGCATATGGATTAAGGCTAATAATTATACAACTAATTTGCCATACACTCAGCGCTACAGATAATTAAATAGTTTTACACCTTCCAAACTGTCAGCATTAGGAAGTCAAACTTAAAAGCACTCGGAAATAAGTTTCTAACTTCAGGAAATAAAGGATGTCTGACTCGGCAGGGTGCGCTGAGCTAATTACAGTGATCAAATTTCAAAGGCACAAAATCTCACACGGTAAAAATGCTCTGCAGCTGCAACAAAAAAAAAAAAATACTCTGAAAGTATAAAGACAAAGAGCTACTCCAAAGACAGGAGAGGAACCAGCCAAAGGGTAATTTTTTACATCTACAAATTAAAAGGGGCGAATCCTGGGCCAGCTTTTTATCAAACAGTACAGCTTGCCTCACTATATTACATATTACCCATTTCATTTTGTCACTATAAAAGGATTCTTCGGGAGCTGGTAGCTTAGTGGTAAAAATGTTGGAATATTGGAATACTGAACAAAATATTGTGGGTTTAGAAATCCCTGAACGACCCTGAACCTGCAACTGCTGGGCACCCCATAATAAAATAATTCAGATAAATGCAAGTTGCTCCAGAAGAGGCCACCAGCTAAATGCTATTAAAAATTCAATTGATAAAATGCATTGACATTTCAGTTGTAAAGGGCACAGCCAATATTATTTTTTACACTTTCACAATACATACAAAGACATTAATTTTGATTACTGGTGAAATCTCATTGCCTCTGGCACTCCTTATTTGCCCTTTCATACACAAACCTGGGTCATGTCACCTAGTATAGCAGATGCTCAGCTACGGAACCACCAGGTATCCCAAGAACCTTTGAGCATGCAAAAAAGATGACTGACCTGCTGTGACATTTGTGCTTCACTTACCTAGACATAGGAGATTGTGTGCTACTGAGAACCTCGGTAAAGGTCACTGATGAGGTCACAGGGAAAAGCTGAGTCAGCTCTGGATTTAAGCAGGTGTTTCCTTCAGGAGCATTACACTCCAATTTCCATGTGGTTGATGCAAAACTAAAAGAAGAAGAAATTATTTAACTAGAAACATGGGTAAAAGCATAAAACTTGACTGAAGCGTTGACCTACTTTATCGTCACGGCCTGGATAATTTTTTGTGGCACCCCGCCTATAGTTCCCATGACAAAGCTTCTGATGTGAATGTGTAAATTAGCTGGAATTCCAGAACACACACCCGGGGGGTCTACTGCAGTCTGATTAGAGCCATGTACTACAGCTTTAGGTAACAGAGATTTATAAAACATTAGAATAACAATAGTAAAAGATATTACAGAAAATTACCATTTTTAGCATTTTTATGTTAAATGTAAAGCAGTCAGAACTGTTAGGAAAATCTTTAAATTAATAACAAACCTGTAACAGTAAGGATTTTTCAAAATTGCAAATTGTTAATATCGCAAGCACATTCATGTACAATGTAATAGTTTATCTGCGCCACTAAATAAACGAACCAATAATGTTTCAATATGCAAAAAAGCCACAAGCCAAAATATACAATTACACATTTACAGTAGAGGCCATTTGTTTGGAAAAATTGATATTTTAAAAATTATGTTTTTTTGTTATTTACTTACTGGTGATACGGCTCCAGTTGGTCAGTGTGAGGAAATCTGGCTTTCCTGTTGTGGAAACCAATACAGCAGGGACTAAAGCAGCCAAAGTAGAGAGGACAGTTTCTCTGAAACCAAAGAACATGTCAATCATTCATTCATCTTCTATACCTTCTTATTTGCTAACGCTGGGTCATGGGGGTCTGCTGGAGCCAGCACACATAGGGCGAAAAGCAGGGGATAAACCCTGGAGACCCTGGCGAAAGGCAGGGGATACACCCTGGACAGGTCACCAGTCCATCACAGGGCCACACGTAGACAAACAGCCACACACACACACACACCTTACTCCTATGAGCAATTTTAGAATGACCAATCAACCTAATGTACATGTTTTTTATATATTTAATAGCATTATTTAATTACATAAAAATATTTAACTATTTATTATTTACTATATATATTCAATATAATTTTTCAGTGTAAAATTTGATGTTGTTCGTATTACGCTTGACCCGTGGAGAGGTTTATCTTTGCACAGTGTGTGGAATACAGTGTTTACCTGAGACGGATGCACTCACTGAGATTCCGCAAACTGACGGGCATCAGACAGCCAGACGTTGAGTTTATTCCATAGAGAACTGGTCTCAGGTCAGCGGAGAAGCACAAGCCATCACTTACTACAGGAAAGATAAGGAATGCAAATAAGAGGCCTGTAAAAATATGTTATCATCATTGAGCTGATATAAAGATTTGTAAATATTGTCTAATTTTACCTCCTAGCCAGAGACTCAATGGAGCTCTCACTATGATTCCTGTGGCGTTATCCAAAACTCCGCCGATCACCGGCTTTCCTACCTGATAACCTAAAAAAAAAACCAAACCAACAGTAAACTAATTTTACATATATAATGAACTTTTCCAGATCATTTAAAAAGCTAAGATGTAGGTAGACCTGGGTTCCCAGAGTTAGGCTGAGCTGTAAGGTTTCCGTTGGCAAATACTGCCGAGTACCGGGTTGTCAGCGTGGCTGAAAAAGAATGCGGGAAAACGTGTTAATTAGGCAAGTTAAAAAAATGAAAAGCATTATATATCTATTATAGATCTATAAAATGCCTAAACTGTTATTAAAAATTTTATAATACTTTAATAAAATAATACAGATGTGTTACAGTTTTACACTGCTAAAATATACATTATATTTTATATTATTTAATACATTAGTTTATTTTACATTATACTTTTTGCCCTTTATAAAGCTGGAATAGGCAAACCTTGTGACCTAGGAATTAGAAAAAATAAGATATATAAGATAAATGAATGAATGAGTTGATATTTAGGGAGTGCAAGTCCACATTTAGTAACATTACCAAAATTAAAATTAAGAGAAATGAATTTTCCCATTTCCTTCCTTTCCCTAGAAACAGCAGACTTTAATGTATTTTTAAAAATTGGTTAATAGTTAAAAAGTGTTACGTGTTTACTGTATATTGCTGATAACTAGAGCTGGATGGTATTAAATAAAATGTGATATGCATGGGAAAGCATGTTAAATAATGACTATTAGATTAAAAACAATATCTTTAAAAATGGTATTTTCGTTTCACTGCTTGTTGATTGTGTAGCATCAACGCATGTGCCGCATATTCCAATTACAGTTCATGTACAACCCCAAACCATTGCAATATGTACATTTGCCATAATTTTGATATATTGTGCTTCTCATCACCTCATTTAGTTGAACCCTAACAGCAATTCGCCAATCTTCTTTAAAAACAATCTTACTGTAACAAATGAATGAAAGACACACTCACCTCCAGCAGTGAGTGTGATGTTTCCAATGCGACGGATCACACTGATTGCTGTAATGCTGTTCTGCTTCCACTCAAAAGTATAACTTAAACCCAGAACCACATTCATACACAGCCGTGCCCCAGCTTCTACACAGAGGGGGGGGGACAAAACATTTTTAAAAATTATGAAATAACAAAATAAAAGGGAGTGATAAGTGCAGAAATACATCTACTGACCAGGAATAAAGGAACTTGATAAGAAACGGCTGAGATCAGTAATGAGTTCATCCACCACAGTCACAGTGACAACTCCTTCACACACAAACACACAGAAAGCTCAATACATTCCTTAAAATAATAAACATTTTCACATATTTGATGCAATAGCTTAAAACCAGAACTGGTTTGATTAAACAGGTTAAAACACGCCATATGCTTTTATTTAAAAATCTACATTTTATAGGACCTCAATTAGGGCATTATTGATTAATATTCATTAATTTATTTTTTATCTTCTATACCCATTTATTTTCTAACTTGGGATCATGAAGGGTCTGCTGCAGCCTATCCCAGCGCACAGAGGGCGAGAGGCAGGGGTATACCCTGGACAAGTCGTCAGTCCATTGCAGGGCCACACATGAAACAACCACACACACTTACATGGGCAAATTAGGGTCACCAATCAACCTAATGTCATTTATTTAATTGTGGAAAAGAACTGGAGTACTCAAAGTAAACCAACGATATAAGTGATATAAGATAAAGATATAAGATATTAATCAACAGAAAATAAAATTTAAAAAGAAAAATTGAATTGAGCTATTGAATTTTTTGCCCAAGTTTACTTGTAAATGACTCAGAAAAAAAAAAAAAACCTCACCTCCCTGTCCATCTCTCACAGCCACTCTAAGCTCAGCTGGGGCTGGAGGGCAGGACTGTAGACTTCTCACACACACTGCCTCAAAGTTTTGCAGGAACGCTACAGGAGCCTTCTCCAGGCACTGGCCAAGCATGGACACCTGCAGACAAAGGTATCCAGAACATGCTTTAGTTGCATGACAGTACGCAAGGATGAACTTCATTCTGTTAAGTTTACCTGTGGAATAGTGAGGTACTGGCTGTCTATAGTGAAGATTGGCGCCCTCTGGCGGTAGGTTGTAGGCGGTACAGGAGCCATCACCTGCTCAGACTGGAAGAATGGAGCAGGCTTTGGAGTGCTAGAAATAAAATTTAGATATATCAGAAAAAGCTAAAACCTAATTTAGAACATTTTTAAAAATAAGTCTGTTTCCTACACAGTAGTGCCATCATAGAAAAGTCCAAGGTATGGACTGTTTTCCACAGGAGAGGTAACGCAAAGAAAAGGAAACCAATCTGGGGCATTGTCAGCCAACTGAGCAGAGCAGACATAGTCCGGAACAGGGGACACCATTCCTCCAAATGGTCCAGAAAGGCACTGAGTGGCAAAAAGCCACACCAGTTCTGGGGCACAGTCCTAAAGGGAAAAAAACCCATGAACAAACACAAATAGCAACAGATAATAGATAACATGTTATCAGTTTCTTCAACAATTTATAAATATGCTTTTGATGAAATATTACATTTGTTCTCGTTATTATAAGAATAAGCACAGGGATTAAAAAAGGCACTATTTTAGCAAGGCATGCCTTACAGCTTTAGGCAAAACGACTGCTTAGGGCACCCGTAAGCACTAGGGGGCGCAGGAGTACATGAAATGATACATTTTGATATTTTCCTGTATAAAATACTATTTACATAAAACAGCAATCAAATGAAAATGTATACATCGTGTTTATGTTTTTATTGCTACACTATTACACTGCTTAAGAAAATAAATGGAACAAAAAAATAACATTCTAGATCTGAATTAATTAAATATTCTGATTAAATACTTTGATCTTTACAACAAAATCACAGAAAAATTATTAATGAAAATTAACTCCTGGAGGTCTGCATTCGGAGTCACAATTAAAATTAAAGTGAAAAAAAAAACACACTACAGGCTGATCAAAATGAGGCTCCTTAGTACGTGTGTGGCCTCCACGTGACTGTATGACCTCTTTACAACATCTGGGCATGCTCATGATAAGGTGGCAGATGGTCTTCTGAGGGATCTCCTCCCAGACTGTGGTACAACATGGCGTTGATGTTCTCTGGCAAATGCCGAACATCCTTCATGGATTTCATAGAAGTGTGATTGACTTGGAGTTACATTGTGTTGTTTAGGTGTTCCCTTTATTTTTTGAGCAGTGTACTTTAGAAATTAGAAAACAATGAATGTATACTTTATAATCTTTTTTTTATCGTACATATTTTAAGGGGTATTTAATTCATTATATAATTTGTTTAATGACTGATGCGCCCCACATCAAACTGTGACTTTGTAAACCCTTTTAAAACAACCTACAAACCCTATAAATACCTCTTTAAGCCCCTAATAAATTCTCTAACACAGTAGATTAAAAATGTAACGAATGTAATAAAATCAAATCTTTTAGAGAGACACTCAATGGCCAGAAATGTTCCAAAGTGTAGATGCTAGCATGTTTAAACACTTAATTACATCGCATTATATACCTTGTCACAGCAGCACCGCACATCACACACCTTTGCAGTCAGGTCACATGGACACTGTCCAAGGGGCTGGAACACTTGATTAGGAATCACGGTTTTATTCTCTACAATTAAAAGTAAAAATCAATCGGCACAAGCAGACAGAGCTATAGTAATGATCACTCGAAACAGTCACTGACCCGAGACAGGGCCAGTTGGAAGCAACTCTGCGTATATCTGAGCCTGAATCAAAAGAGTGGCCTGAAGAACATCTCCCAGACACGCACACACCCTGAGAGTCTCTCTCACACACAGCGGCTGGACGCAACAGTCTGTCTGGTTGACATAAGAACATAGCTGTAGACTCTGGTTCAAACTTACATGCACCAGGAGGCTGTTCTGTTACAGAAGAAAAGAAGAGACAGAGGCTGGTTAAGAGAGACACCGAGTCCTACGTGGATAGAATTTGTTTATGAATACGGATTTCTGATTGATCTGTCATTTTTAGTGCAAATACAGAGCAAATGGTGTTTACTAGCAAAAAACTTTAATTTATTATATTTCTGTTAGTTCAAATACATTAATAAATGGACTTAGTGTATCAATACTCAGAAATAGCTTATATTTTAAACTGCTGTATTTTTTCTGTCATTGGAAAAGTGTCAAACACACACCTGACCCATCTGTATTGGAGACACAGTCCATTGACTGAGATTGGATGACATGCAGGATGCAGGAGGGAGTCGCCCTATCAGAAAAAAAAACACAAATAAATATCACTGATTCTATATTACATACATTTATACGTAGTGGTTTGGGCTAAGTCTGCCAGCCAGTCTGTATGCCTGTCTGCCACCCTGTCTGTCTGCAAGCCTAAAACTTTTTAAAAAGTAAAAGTTAATGTAAAGTTTGTTTTTCTAAGTCATACCTGTATCAGTGGAGGGTGAAATGCTGCTGATAATCAGAGAAACTCCAGCCATGTTTCCAACCAGAAAGGCAGACGCTCTTGGACCAGACGCAACAAGGACTGAAGGAACAAATACTAAAAAAAAATGGTGATGCAACAAGCAAGTTAGAAATCAGAAATCCAGGTTTCCAACCAATTTGATATCAAAATACAAAACTGGATTAAACTTTTTTGCATATGGTAAAAACATAGTAGTTAAATATCACCTCCTTGCCATTTTTTAACTACCACACTCACACACACTCTCACACACTCACTCACACTCACTCACACTCACTCACACTCACTCACACTCACTCACACACACTCACACACACTCACACACACTCACACACACTCACA
>JAOTQW010103332.1:0-10007 GCA_026260075.1 Sisor rabdophorus | reverse complement strand
GTGTGTGTGTGTGTGTGTGTGGTTGTTTGTCTATGTGTGGCCCTGCCATGCACTGGCGATCTGCCCTATGTGCACTGGGATAGGCCCCAGCAGATCCCTATGAACCCGAGTTAGGGAATAAGCGGTATAGAAGATGAATAAATAAAAAATAAATTAACAGCAAGAAGGTTTGCATGTTTTTCCTGCACTTGTGTGGGTTTACACCGGGTACTCCAGTTTTCTCCCACAGTCCCAAAACATGTACATTGGGTTGATTGGTAATTCTTAATTGCCCATCCATGTGAGTGTGCGTGGTTGTTCGCTATGCGTAACGTTGGGATGGCCTGGCGACCGGTCCAGCGTGTACCTCTGCCTTTTTGTTTATTTTTAGAAAGTTTTTCTTCTTTCGATCTTTTTTAAATTGTTTCTGAAAAGTTTTACTTTTTTTTTTGGCACAAACCTAACTTCATAAGGGTCTGTCTTTTTTCAGCTAGCATATGTAATGTTTTCGGATATAAAAAAAGACAGCAAACTTGTTTTTATTTTGATGTCGGCTACCAAAAGTTGAAAGGGAAAAATATTATTTACTGTTCCTCAAATTACATGTTAATATTAACAAAACTGTTTACTTCAGTATTATTAAAACTGAATTCTGTTTAGAATATCTGTAAACGTATATCACCAAAGTTATAAAGTCACTTCACCCCCCCCCATCTTTTTTACATATTTTGTCCCAAATATAGATTACTTTACATAACATAATACAGGGAAGTCCTTATACAAATACCAGTGAAGAGCAGGAAGAGAAACAAACTAGGGAAGGGAGACAGACAGACAGACAGACAGAGACCAGTTTTTTTTTTTTCTTTCAATCTTACAAGTAAATGTACTTTTTTTCTTACTTTGTACTTTTTGTGAAAATAACACAAATAACAAGAAGTGTTTGTGTGTGTGTGTGTGTGTTTTAAACAGAGTGATATGAGACAGACAGACAAATACAAAGAGAGGAAGACAGACAGAGAGAGAAAACAGAGAGAGAAAGTGAGACAGACGGACAGAGAGAGACAGATAGAGAGAGAGAGAGAGGAGTACAGAGAGAAATTGAGAGTGAAACAGTCAAAGACAGACAGACAGACAGACAGACAGGGAGAGAGAGAGAGAGGAAGAGGGAGAGAGAGAGACAAACAGAGAGTGATATGATAAAAAAGTACAATGGTTAAAAATAACAGTTATTATTATTATAGTACGTGTTATAGTGCGTGTTTAAGCCTGCTTACTTATTCTATATATTTTTATTGCGTTTTAAAACGGATTTATTATGTCTCATTATGTCACTGATCATTTGTCTTCCACTCCAGTCGTTTCTTTTTAGCAAAAAAAAAAAAACAACTTTACTAATAAACGAGAAAAGTACGAAGTAACGTCGTTACATCAAAAAGTCCTTTTATGGACAAGTCAGTTTCATAACTATACATTCTATAACTCAAGCCTATAATAGACAGGATATTAAATACTATAAAATAAAACTACCATCTCACACTGTTTTAATATATTATATACAAAAAAACTTACCCTTGAGATGTTTAGGCATTAAACAAACGGTTTATGGTTCCAACGCCTGAATGTTGAACTTGTTGTGTTGACTATGTAGTGCACTACGTAGGGTACAGAAGAGCATTGTTTTATATCTCACTGTAGGGCGCCTTGATAGATACTAGCCAGGCGTTTGGGACTTAACCCCGCCAAGGGTCTTAACACGTTGTCTCCGCCTTTTGTCTTAAAACTGAAGATGGCTAACTATTATTATCAGCGTCAAGGGATACGTTTTAATCATTTAACATCGGGGGAGTATCACATACATTAAGTTAAAATTAAAATGTTCAAAAGAAATACATTAATGTATGGGTTTTACATCAATACTAAGTTAACGCCTCTTGGCCCCTGAGCGTGGCCCTTGAACCCCAGTTGCTCGGTTGTATAAAAATTGCTGCGTGGAGGATAAATGTAATATATTTTCAGGTCTAAATATATAAATAAATATAAAGTCCTTTTTTTATTTGAAATGTTATTCTTCACATTACACCTTGGAAGGTTGGGGTCAGAGTGCAGGTCCAACTATGATACAGCACCCCTGGAGCAGGAAGGGTTAAGGGTCTTACTCTCAGACTTGGCAGTGGTGGGGCTTGAACCCAGGTCCATTGGTCTATCTTGGGGTTTGTGGGGCTTGAAACTAGATCTTTCGATCCTCCTGATTAACAACTCAGCACCTTAACCATTTAAACCACAGCTGCATCACAGTAGCCACCACTGCCCCAGTCAGTTCAATGAAAATCACTCCTATGGGCAATTTAGGGTCACCAATCAAAGCAACCAATAAACTAATCACTAAGATTTTATAGTTATTGTGACAGTAGATTAATTAATCAATTCATTCATCTTCTATACCCGCTTATTCCCTAATTCAGGGTTACGGGAGTCTCCTCACAGACACATAGGTCACGCGGCAGGGAGTACATTATGGACAGGTCGCCAGTCCATTTCAGGTCCACATACAGACAACCACACACTCAAATTTACTCCTATGGGCAATTTAGAATCACCAATTAATTTAATGTAAATGTTTTTGGACTTTTTGGGAAAAAAACAGAGTACCTGGAGAAAACCCACAAAGGCACGGGATAAAGAATCGAGTATCGCTACCTTGTTTAAGATGAAGATGAAGAGGAGGTCCAATATGTCCGTCGCCACTACTCTAGCCTGTTCCTCAATGTGTCCCGCAGGTGTATGTTTTTAATCGGCTGTGGCATTCTTGCCCTTCTCACTCTCGCCACCTTTTTTTTTTTGCTCCACCTATGTAAACTCTGCACAGAAAGACCCCGTTGCCAGGGAATCGAACCCAGACCCCTCTTGTTGTGAGGCAACCGTGCTAACCACTACACCCATGTGACAGTCTATAACAGAATATATAAACTTTTAGGGCTTAAAATTGTATATGATACAGTGTAATTGTGAGAGAAAACCCTATATGCGCTGAGATAGGCTTTAGCAGACCCCTGTAACCCGAGTTAGGGAATAAGCAGGTATAGAAAATGAACGATTGATTAAAAGGATGCTTTTACTGATGCTGCGTTTAGGGATCATCTAAATAAACGATTGATTGATATCACTGTATGCACTGGAGTAGGCTCCAGCAGACCCCTGTGACCCTGAGTTAATGTAATAAGAGAGTATAAAAGATGAATGAATATATTTTTGCCAGCTAAACGGTTTTAATAGGAATGGCCAAGTGATTTCCCAGCACCACCAAGCCACCACTATGGGCCCCTAAGTAAGGCCCTTAACCACCGATTGCTCATTTGTAAGCTGCTCTGTATAAGGTTGTCTGCCAAAGGTTGTAAATGTAAATGGCTCCTGCTTAGTTAAAAGGGCAAGCAGTGTATGTTTATTCTTGTTCCGATAAACATATTAATTTTAAACTTTTTTTTTATTAAATGAGACTGTTCGGTACCCAGATGCTATAAAATTTGTTCAGCATTTCAATTATTTTTCTCAAAAAACAAATATTCTTGTAAAAACAAGTAATCTTGACTCTATATCCTGTTGACCCTTTCTAGTACTTAATAATACATCTCTTGAGCGACAACATCTATTTAACCATGTGGATGATAAATGAATGAATCATTTGATGTAAGAGAGTAGTTTTCAATTAGACTTTGAGCTCCATGCATGTGTTCATGGGTTCCTTTACTGTTGTTCTCTTAGAGATTTACTACATTTATAGCATTCGGCTGCCATTCATATTTAGAGCGACTTACATTGTATTTAACTTTTTGAAACACCTGAGCAGTAAAGTGTTAAGGGGCCACACTCAGGCACCCAGCAGCAGATTGACTGCAACATGTCAATGACTAACAGGCCACTTCCTGATACTGCTATCTCATTATAAAGCTTTTGTCCTGAATATCTAAAAATCTATTCACTGTAACTAAAGACTCCTTCCAATAAATCTAGCATACTGCAATCATTTAGGCAGGCCATGGAGACAAGCTCGCTTAGCTGACCAGGCCCTAAACACTCAATTTACAAATGTCAAACAGGGCGCTTACTTAAACATTTACAGCAATTTGGCAGACGCCCTTATCCAGAGCAACTTCGAATTTTTTTTATACAACTAAGCAAATGGGGGTTAAGGGCATCTGCTTGGAGGGGAAAGAAAGGGGCTGGAAATGGAAAGGACCCGAGCCAGAATTAAACACGGTCGGAAAAGCGCAGAGGAACTGAACCATGGTGCTGTCTGTTTTTCATGAAGCTGGATTTAGAAGAGAGCCATACCGCCAAATGTAAACTAAAAAAATGAAAGTAAATTTGACCTAAAGGTTTTCTAGTCATCTTTTGATACTTGTATTCAATTGACTAAAATGTTGGATAACACCACTATATTGATGATTCCACACACATCTTAAACTAATATATGCTAGTATAGTTTTGTTTGCAGGGAGGGGTTTGAAATAAAAAGAATAAAGAGTAAGGAAAGCAAAAATGATGCTATTTATTCAACTTTTCCTGAAATATTTCTTTATAATCGTTCATATGTTATTCATATATCTTTGTGCAAGCATATATTGTTTTTAGTATAGCCAGATAATTCCTAAGATAGATGCATTTCCTGGTTATTCATAGTCAAAAGCAAGGTTTTTTTTCCCTTTGCCAGTAAGAAAGTTTTCTATTGTAAAAAAATCTCATTATATTTAGTGCAAATCCAGTCATTTTAATACAGTTATGTTTTTTAAGCATGCACTCGTGGGACCCCTCCTCGTCGAAGCGTAATACATCATTATGATAAAACGAACCTTCTTTTTTTCCTTCTTTGAAAAGAAAAAAATAACCGAAGGAGCAAATTGCTTTTCCCATCACTGGCTGGTTTATTAAATGCATAAAGGTTCAGAAAATCAATCATCCATTTCACACATTGAATTTCTTTTTACATTTTTTTTTATTTTTTTATGTTAATAAAACCGTGAATATTTATAATTACAAAGCATTTTCAGCCATTGCACAAGTCACTTTTACTTAATAACCAAAATAAGCTTTTAGTTAGTTCACAGTGAAAAATATAGAACATTCATCCGTTCACTTGCGTATAATGCTGGTTTAAGGTAAAAAGGGGTCCAGAAAGACGGGATGTCCTTTAAACTGCTTTATAGCTGTGAAAATATCTTAACAGCATCAATGACTCCAGCTTATCACGTCGGGGTAACACACTGACCTGTTGTGTTAAGAAAATTTATCTCAGGAAAAAACAAAACAAAACAAAAAACCCACAGATTTTTGTTTCCACAACAAAACATTACATAAACAAAAAAAATTATGTACAACATGACATCAAGATTTGATTAGAGGCATTATACAAAAAAAATACAAAAAAATAAAAAATGAAATAAGCTAAAAGTTCAACCGCATCACAGAGCTTTAACTTTATCTACAATTCAGATTGCCACAGAATGTTCTGCTGTGGCTGTGTGTGTGTGTGTGTTTTCATTCCCATGTGCTCTTGGTAACAGACCAATTCAATTTCTGTTTCTAGGTCTGCATTACCTTTTCAGCAGCTTCAGCCTCAGCCCCAGTTATAAAAGTAAATCTTCTGCCAGACAGGTAAGTATTCCATCAGCGGACCTGAGCAGACAGGAAACAGACCTAATTAAGCTGTTGCAGAGAAGCCAGTACATGTAATATTCTTGACACAGCAGAATCTGGAACTATATCTCACTTACGTGCAACTAAACCTACTCCAGGAATGTAATCAGTCAAGAACCGGAGGAGGAAAAGGATCTTTGCTCTGTGGGTAAAGAGAAAAAAAAAGGAAAAAAAAAACCCTAATTCTAAATGAGAGGTATGTGGGGAAACGGTTCTTTGGTCTGGTTATTTGACACAGACTCGGTGTTCAAGTCGGGGCTGAGAACACGTTTCAATTGTTTCATCCGTAGTTTTTCTTGGGCAAAGGAGCAGAATTGGAGGAATCATGGATATAGTGTTTTTTGGTGGAACACCTCTCAGGGAGTTTTGCCACAGTTGCCACCGACTTGCTTATTAGGTACAAACTTACACTATTAAATAAAAAATAAATGAATTAAGTTACCCATATGCGCAATTTAATTCCCGTAATTCCTGTAATACTGTATTATTTAAACAAACTGTGACTGATCATTTGACAGTCAGTCACACACCCTTTTGGCCAAAGTCCATAGCAAAGGCCTAGCTAGCCTAACAAGACAATTCGTACCAGTTAACTTGTGACTTGCAGTAATACTGCCACCTACTGGTTAATATACTCAATTATTGAAAGGTTTTATTTAGTTTTCTCATTTATAATTTTCTTGAAAAATGAACTTTAATATACACTGTACTCCAACACTTACTCTGAGTATCGGTCATAGAAAGGGGAGCGGAGCAGGTAGTAAAGCAGGAGGAAGGCTCGTCTTTTCAGCTCGGCCCTCTCTCTGCGGTTCATTGACTTTGCAGTGTCTGACAACAAACTGAAACTATACAGCAAACAAAGGCACTAAACTGAAAAGTCCGGTTTAAAAAACAGACATGGAGAAAGAATAAAAGCTGTATTTTACCTTGTTACCTCCAGAATACCAGAAATGAGCCACGGCTTCCAGGAGTGTCTGCCACAAAGTCCTAGAGCAGCCACTGGAAGTGGACAGCATCAAGGATTACACACATTTGCATGCATGCGTACATGGTTGTGGTACAAATACTCAACACTAAGTGCTGTGTGATACACCTGTACACCTAATTACTTATTTAATTATCGAATCGACCAGTCATATGACAGCTTTAAGTGAAATTTACATCAACCATCGGAAAAAGCAAAAAAAATTAATGATAATGGCAGGCAGGCAGGTGGCGTAGTGGTTAGCACAATCGCCTCACAGCAAGAAAGTCCTGGTTTTGATTTCTTTCTGTCGTATCTCAGTAAAAAATCTCAGGAGATCTGTTCATCATTCATTCATCTTCTATACCTGCTTATTCAGTAATTCGGGGTCACAGGGTCTGTTGGACACCCTGCACCCGTTCTCCTTGTACTTGCGTGAGCTTACCCTGGGTATGCCGGTTTTCTTCCACAGTTCAACAATATGTAAATTATTAATTCTAAATTGCCCGTAGGAGTATGTACGGGTGTGTGTGTGGTTGCCGTGCGACCTGTCCAGGGTGTACCCCTGCCTCTCGCCCCATGTGCGCTGGGATAGGCTCCAACAGACCCTGTGACCCCAGATTAGGGAATAAGCAGGTATAGAAGATGGATGAATGATGAACAGATCTCCTGAGATTTTCTACTGAGACACAACAGTTGCTAGATTTGCAGATGGAAACTATTTGTTTGTGAGATATTAAGGTCATGGCTAGACTGGTTTAAATCTGACAGAAAGGCTGTAGTAATTTAATACAACGGCGCTGTTTATCTCAGAACATACAGCATGTCAGAAACTTGCAGCAGATGCGCAACATCATAAGGCATTACAACAATGCAGTTAACGTCAACTAAAAAAAAAAAAAAAAAAAAGACATGTATTTTTGAAAAACAATCAATGTTGTGATGATGTGATCAAAGCTTCATTATCAAAGCTAAATGACTGGCTTGTATAAGGATACAGTGCACTATGGGCCGAGCGATGTACAATGATTCTGCAATAGTCTCCTGCAAGCCCAGATGGGTGGGGTTTGCCTGTAGGTAATCTTCCTTCTCTCCCTGCTTCCTCTCTCTGGGAAGACTGCCCCATAATTGACTCTGCAGCGATGAAGCTGAAACAAAAAGTCCAGTTTACCGTAAATAAAAAATCCTTAAAAGACATAAAGGAGAGTGCAGCTGAAGGTTGCTTAGCAACAATATACCCCTTTGGAGTGCAAATGTAACTATCGTTACGTATAACGATATATAACATATAACGACGTTACAACATCGCATTAAATAAACGTCTAGGACTTTGGGTAAACAGCAGTGATTTGCTGGCTTTTTGGAATCAATGTACATTTTTTTAACATAAGAAATCGACCGGTTTTACCAGTATGGTTGAATATCACTGAAATAGGAGACAATAAATAAAATGTGTATATAAGAAAGCATGAAAGCACATCTAGGCATTATTGGTAATACCTAATTGGTATCCTTTCTGATTTGTTGCCAAGAAACCAATAGTTAAGCAGGTTGGTAGCTTCTGCAGAAAGAGCTAGGTGGAAATATAATTTCATCATACTAAAATGTTCAGATAGAAACATTGACGTCTTACCACTTTTCAGAGGTCTAACCACTCGCCCTGAGCGCTGTCCAACAAAGGTAACATCTTCCTCCCTGCTGTCTTGATCTGTAAGGGGAGAGTCATGTGTAAAAACAGGTATTGTTAAATATTAATTAAAGTGTTTATCTATTAATGAATTATTTCTATATAGATATGACAACACAGACTTTTTTCCCTCCAAAGATTGTCTATAGGGTTGAGATCTGGAGACCTTGATATGCTTTTTACAAAGCCACTCCTTCGTTACCCAAAGTGTTAGGCACGGTTGCCTCACAGCACGAAGATCCCGGGATCGCAAGGGGTCTTTCTGTGCGGAGATTGCATGTTCTCCCTGCGCTTGCGTGGGTTTCTTCCACAGTCCAAAAACATGTGCATTAGGTTGATTGGTAATTGGGTTAATAGGGTAGAATATAATTTAAAAAAACCTGGAGGAAGCTGCAAAAAAGCCCTTTTTTTGTGCATGTTTGTCCCAACTAAATGTTTCAGATCATCAAACACTCTAAAATATACGACATTTATTCATTCATCCTCTATACCCGTGTATTCCCGAACTGGAGCCTATCCCAGTGCACATATGGCGAGAGGCATTGCTGGACCCTAGGCATGTCGCAAATCTATCACAGGGCCACAAACACAATCACATGCACTCACTCCTATGGGCAATTTAGAATTATCAATTCACCAAATGCACATGTTCACATGAGCAGAGTATCGGGAGGAAACCGAAGCAAGCGCGGGGCCCAGAAAGACCAGGAAATCTAACATGGGACCTTCTTGCTGTTTGGTGAACTTGCTAACCACTATGGCACCACGCCGACCTGTGTGTTTAATTAGTGATAATAAAATCTATCCAAACATACATGGACTTATGTAAAAACCTAAAAGAATAAAAATAAGAAATCAGGAAAGGGGCAAACACTTTTTAACAGAACTGTATCCAGCTAAATTCAAATGTTTTAGACCACAAGACTCGTGAAGTAGAGGCAAAAACATTATGATGCCACATGTTAAAATATCAATTGACTTTTCTCTTATTACGGTCTGATTGTTCCAATAAAAATGTCCACTTGAGCTATTCAGAGGTTAAATGTATTGCATGATTTGGTTATGTAACCCAATATTTTCTATTTTTATTATTTACAGAAGGGTTTAAAAACTGTACAAGACAAGTTCAAGGACAAGATTTTAGTGTTTTTTCATCTTTAGTAACTGTCAATTAAGCATTTAAAGGGAAGATCCCTTTCCTTCCTAAGCTAAGCCACTAACCTAATACATCTATAATGCATAAATATAATACAATTAAAGTCATATGAAAAAAAATATATTTCTTTATTCTATCATAAAGGCTTATCCATACACTCTTACCTTGGTCATACAGCTGCGTGTCTCTGTCCAGAGGAATGATGGGAGGTGAGGTCTGGATGCCCGAATTGTACCCAAAAAGTAGCAGGATGCGCAGGATGGCTCTATGGATACAGAGAAAGCGGTTAGCTTTACAATAGAGTTATCAGTCGTACCAATGTGCCCTTTTAGACGCCTACTTCGTAATCTGAATGAGGACAACCACCAGCCAGCGCCCAGGTTCTCTCCACAGCTTAGCTGCGGCCATCTCAAAGAATACCTCCACATACTCCAGGACAGAAAGCCATGTAAGCAGCCTCTTCTGGGATAGAGACTACAACACACACACACACACACACACACACACACACACACACACACACACAC
>JAOTQW010103291.1:0-10010 GCA_026260075.1 Sisor rabdophorus | reverse complement strand
AACATGCAAACTCCGCACAGAAAGCCCCCAAGCCCGGGATTCGAACCCAGGACCTGCTTGTTGTGAGGCGACGGTGCTAACCACTGCGCCGCCCATTAAAAAAGTCTAAATTTACTAATGTTTTTTCCTGATTATCATTTTCTAATATAGTTCACGTCTACTTTCATTTTGTGATTTAGTGTTAATTCAGAAATCGTCACCGGGTTCGATTCCCTGTGCGAGGGTTTTTACTGTGCAGAGTTTGCATGTTCCACCAGTACATAAGTTTCATGATTTTAAATTGCCTATAGTGAGGGAAGCATGTGCGGGGGCATTTGTCTATTTCTGGCCCTGCGATGGACTGGGGACCTGTCCAGGGTGTATCCTTGCCTTTCTCCTGTGCCTAAGATAGCAGAAGACCCAGGTGACCCTGAGTTAGAGAATAAACAGATGAATGAATGAATGAATGAAGGGGGGGGTTCGAAAATGGATGAATGGAGGCGGGTTTGATGACATCATTTGGTTATGATTGGTTGATTGAAAGGATCAACAAGTTTTGATAATAATCCAGGATCACGTCCTACATCACGTCCATTCCAAAAAGCAAAAAATAGTTAGCAAAATTTTTATGGAAATGTAAGATATCACATATGTTCGAGGCAAAAACAAAGCATGAACGAATTAAAAGGGTTTTGCTTTAAAAACACGAATGACGTTTCAGCCAGCGTGAAATAATAAGTAACATCAACCAAAAAAACATGGCGACTAACTAAACATTACTAACCTTTACGTTTATTAACTAGCGACGTGTTTTAAATGGTTACTTTCACGACTACACTCATAACAGCGTGTTCCTAAAACCTACCTGTGTACCTGAGACACGAACAAACGTCTTTCCGAATTTGCCTCTCCGTCTGATAAACCGGAAGTAGTTGTATTTTTTCTACCCGTATTAATCAAATTCCCGCCTTTCTCAGCAGGCTTTCCTGTGCGCTGATTGGACTGTTCCCGAGCGCGTCGTTCAGAGTACGGGTGGGGTGACGTAACACAGATTTGTACATAGCGATAAAGTTTTTTTAGTATTTAAATCTTTACATTTGTCTAAAATTCGTTTTAATTATGTGTTCGCCTAAAACAGACTATATACTACTGCTCTCTATTGTTGTAAGGGAATAAAACAATATAGACGCCGTGTTTTCATCCTGGCTGTGAAAGTTGGACAAATCACAAAAGAGCGCGCAGATCCACAAGCCAATCACAGCACAGCGGATAGCTTAACAGTTTTTGCATATTTTTTTCTTGCTTCTGAATAAAAATGAAAGTGAGTTGTTCATTCGTTTTATCATTCATTCATCCATCCATCTTCTAGCCCGCTTATTCCCTAATTCGGGGACATGGAAGTCAGCTGAAGTCTATCTAAATGCCCTTAGAGAGCTGATGTTTACTCTGGGCTCTCTAGTTTCCTCTTACAGTTCAAAATGTACATTAGGTACATTGGTGACTCAAATTGCCCAAGAAGTGTGTGTGGCCCTGTGATGGACTGGTGGCCTGTTCATGGTTAACCCTTCCAACCTTAAGCTCTCTAAGAGAGCTAGAATAGGCTTCAGAACCCCCCTGTGACCCCGATTAGCATATAAGCCAGTATAGAAGACGAATGAACGGATTTATTCTTATCTGCATTTTCTTCCAAGATTCTCTAAGATTAAAATTCAATTATGCATTCAATTATTTAATTATTCGTCTTCTAAACCCCGCTTATTTTCCGGTGATCTACCGGTACTAAAGGTATCGTGTAAATATTATTTTGCTGATTACAGTTGTATCATCTAAACCTAAATGTCATTGAACTCAACGCTACAGTAGTCACTATTTTCAATTTTTAGAATTAACCTGTAGGTGGCACTGTTTCGAAGAGTTAGTTTTAAGAGCACTGTGACACTTTACACCACTTAGAAGTGGCATAAAGATTCATATGGTCAGATGTATAATTTTCATTTATTTATTCATTCGTTTTCTAAACCCGCTTATTCCGAAATTTGGGGTCACGGGGGTCTGCTGGAGCCTATGCACATAGGGCAAGAGGAAGAGCCAGTTTATTGCAGGCCCCCACACACTCCTAGTGTACATGTTTTTGAGCTGTAGGATAAAAAACGAAGTACCTGGAGGAAACCTTTGCAAGCACTGAAAGAACAAGTAAACTTAATTTATTTAAAGTGTCTGGATTATACTAGATGCTATAAAAACATATAAAGGGCAATGATGGCTCAAATGGTTAGGAAGCTGAGTCTACCATCACTACCAAGAAGTCCGCCATTATTGGGTCCGCCTTTCCTACTCCAGGCATGCTGCACCACAGTATACACGGTGCTGTATATGGTGTCTAATCATATATGTAACAAAAAAAATTGGAATTATTTGGTGTATTGGAATTTTTTCGTGTATAGTGCTAACTACGGTCGCCTCACAGCAAGAAGGTCCCTGGTTCAATTCCTGGGCATGAGGTCTTTCTGAGTTTTTATGTTCTTGCGTGGGTTTACTTTGGGTACTCTGGTTTTCCTCCCACAGTCCAAAAACATGTTGATTGGGCTAATTGGTTTTTCTGAATTTCCCATAGAAGTGAGTGTGAGTGATTGGCGACCTGTCCAGGGTGAACCTATGTAGGCTAGGATAGGCTCCAGCATACCCCAAGTTAGGCAATAAGCGGGTACAGATAGATGAATGAATGAATGAATGAATATGTGTATATAAAGATTTGTTATTTTGTGTTGCTTTCCAGGTATTGAACAGCCTTATAACTGGTCTTAAGGTAAATCAAATAAAACATTTTATTCATACCTAGTAAATGTTTATGTACAATAAAGAACAGCGATGTAAGTAAGGGTGTGTCTACAGGGTTGACACTGGGTGGCACCGACCCCCTACAAAATATGCTTGGCCTCCCCTTGTGCCAAACCAACAGCACAGACTTATTAGAGTACAACATCTGCGATTAGAGTGCCGTCCAATTCCACCGGTCAAACAGAAGCCGTTCTCAGGCTGAAGGTTTGCACAGTTGCTCTTAGGAGTGTACTCACTTTTGTTGCCAGGCGTTTAGACATTAATGGCTGTGTGTAGAGTTTTTTTGATTTACAGTGTTACACAAATTGTACATTTACATAGTTTTGGTTTTTTTTATATCAAAAGATATAATAAGGAAGGGGTGGCCTAGTGGAGGAAGGGGTGGCCTAGGGGTTAAAGTGTTGGACTGATACCAGAAAGATTGGGGTTCTATTACCAGTACCACCAAGCCACCACTGTGGACTCCTAACAAGGCCATTGACCCCCATTTGCTCAGTTGTAAGTCGCTCTGGATAAGGGCGTCTGCCAAATGCTCTTAATGTAATAAATGACTATGACATACTACAGGTCTGTATATAGGTGTGTGTGTGTGTGTGTGTGTGTGTGTATGTCTGTATGTCTCATATACATGAGATGTAAACTCTCTAAACTGCTGGACATTTTTTAACATATATACAACCGTACAACAACATTAAAAACATTACTACAATTATTCATTCATCTATTCTTTCATCTTCTATATCCACTTATTTCCTAATGTCCCTGCAATGGACTGGTGACCTGTCCAAGGTGTATCCCTGCTTTTTGTCCTATGGGCTCTAGGATAGGCTCCAGCAGACCCTCTGACCCTGAGTTTTTATACTTCTCCTTTGTTTATGTAATAATTTACTTTTATAGTTTGCACTCTATAAAAACAGATTCAGCCTTGCACATATTCAGCCTTGGTAGCTATCTTGTAAATAACCCAAGGTTTTTTTACTTATTTTTTTGGCATTTTATAGGCTTTATTTACAGGGTAGAAGTCAAATCAGGACGAAAGGAATAAGAAAAGCCCAAAGCAGGAAGCCTGGCTTATTTCATCTATTTTTAAAAAAAGGTTTTATCTTAACTTTCCTGTTGATATTCTGCCTTTTGATTTTTTTGAAGGCCTTTTTTCTTGTCTTTTCAGATCTTCTGCTAATAACCTGGACTGTTTTCATTTCTGTGGTAATAAACTTGCATTTGGCCTTATTACAGAATTCTTCATCAAACAACATGGAGCCATCATAGGGACTCGCTCTTTAGATCACTGTCTCTTCTCACTGCCTCTGGTTTAGACATTTCATGGCAACCTCTGCAAATCTTTACCACCGGGGAGGAAATCTCTACATCTGTAAAGAAGAGAAACAGCACCATGTCACACCTCAAAAATGTCTGTGGACCTGAACCTGGACGTCCCAGAGTGCATTCCTCTCACCTACCACTGGCAGATTCTTGGTTAAACAACGGTTCACTGTCAGACTTTCCCTAAATATTTTTTTTCTAGTGGAGACCATTATCAAATCTTGACTCCAAACTCCATCTATTCAAGCTTCAAACAACTGAACAGTTAATTGGTTACCTGATAATAAGAAGAAACAAAATTAGAAGAAGAAGAAGACTGCAATCTTTAATAACGTTAAATAGTCTCCTGCTGCTGGTTCGACTTTGACTATAGAGAGTAGGTGGAATAGGCCAAGCAGTGAGGACAGTATTTGGACAAGGCTTGAGTAACATTCACTGCCCTCTAAAGAGTTGTAATCATGCCAGTCAAATGTTAGCATGCTGGTCTTACTTCATTCAGCGGGTGAAACTGGTTGTTTATTCAAAATGACATCAGGGCAGTTTGGTTGCATTTGAATTGCATATCAGTTCATATATTATTAAAATAAATATGTGCTTTAGCCAGGAGTCGACATGATGTTTTTGAATAACTTTTTCATCTGCAAAATTCTCCAGAGGAAACATCATGCACTAAAGCACAAGTACACGTATGAAGACGTCGGGACAGAAAACTATAAGTTTTAATCTAAATCCATTATCCCACATTAAAGGGTTTGCCAAATGCCCATATTTCACTCATTTTACCTTGTCAGTGTACAGTGCTTGGAATAATAATGAGCGCGGTTTACGCCACACAAACAACTGCAATAGTAAGATGAATGCAGAGGTATCGTTTTATCTTTAAAGTCAACATACACCATCTCATCTGCTTTTCTACCCTGCCTTCTGCACTCATAAATAAAGCCATCCATTGGGTCTTAAAATTATCTCTGGCTTCTGCCCGGTTCCTCTGTGACAATTATATTGCAAAGGTTGTACATGAAAAAGACAACATAATGCAACATTCAGCTCCAGTGTCGAAATAATGGCAGACAGATTACATCTTAATTTGGGCCCGGGTTGCCAGATGATATTGAAAATGTCCAGCACAACTACAGCATAAAACCCATTTAAAATATAATCATGCCGCTTGAACTGGAAAACATTTCATTCATAAACTTCTGTATGTTATTTTCAAAACCAACGCAAATTTAAGCAACTAGTGAAGTGATCAAAAAAAGTCCAGCGGTAAACTGGCCAATCTGATAACATCTTTATGCAAATCATGGTAATTATAGTTCATGTGATGATACAAAAACAGGCATCCAACAGCTTGATTTGTAAAATGATTTTAAAAAACGGTGGATCTTTCTCATTATAGCATGGTTATCTTCACACACTGCCAACACACATCTCGTAAAAGTGCATGTTGCAATCCAATGACCCTTTGTGTTAATCACGCTTATATACTGTCTTCTAAACCTTTATCCGTCAAGAAAACATTCGGAACAATTCCAAAAAGCATTTTGAGAGGTGTTTTAGCAATTCATGGCCACCGTAGAAGCAAAAGTCAAAATCCTGAATAACTTACCATTGGTGAAGCTATGTTGTATAACAAACACTTTAATGCTTGGCACTTGATGGCTTGTATGTGTGTGTGTATTTGTGTCTATATGTTAGACATGCAGTCTCTGTTTGGGATCAGTTGATTTATAAACATTGGTGATTTTCTGTTTTTTAATACATTAATACCGGGCGTATTGCTTATAACGCAATAAAATCTATAATAATAATAATAATATGAACATTTTTGTTGTTTGGCTCTTTTTTTACAAGCACACCGGTCAGTTTGGTGTCTGTGCGGTCATTACATTGTTTTCTGTATGCTGTACCGGGACAATTATGAGCTTTATAAAAGAATATGAGATTGGGCCCTTATACCACACCAACACAGAACTCTGGGGGCCCCGAAAAGTGTGTGGACCTGTACAGTCATTCTAACTTAACCCCCCTATGTCGCAACCTTGGCTGTACCTACTTAATACTGTCTACACCAAGTGTACACTGCCAATAAGTGGTGAATAATACTCATTAATTTAGATACTCATATCCCAAACCAGATTAATGACATAAACAAGAGGGAAATCAGGGTCAAAACACGAGCCATAGAAAAGGGCCAAACATAAGGAATATCTTACAAAGCTTTTGTTGCTTGTTATTCACTGGAGTATAATTTGTAACCCTTAGACTGTCAGACTGTTCCAGCGTACTCACGAAGACCATCAATTCTACATACTCCGTGAAATGAATCTTTGGCAACAATGATGCGTAGTTTGGTCAGGGGAACATGTTGAAAGGCTTTATAGAATAATCAATAAAAGTTTCGGACATCATGAACATGTGTTAATAAAGCGTTTCTTCTCCTGCCTGTCTCTGAATGTTCCTCACCAGTAGTTGGTTGTCCCCACTCTAAAAAAAGGAAAGCTTAAGAAGAAACTAAGGCTACGTTCACACTGCAAAGTGGACCAAATCCAATTTTTTTCTGCCGACATTTGACTCGGATCTGTTTTTCTCATGATATTGTGAACAAACTGCATGGAATCTGATTGGATTTTATTCCGGTTTGTGTTTTCCTATAAATGCTATTAAAATAACGAGGTAAAACCGCGCCCTTACTATTAGCTTAAGACCTCTCTAAAGCAGCTATTCGAATAGATTTCAAGAGAAAGCTCTTAGCTTTCTTCAGTTGTGCAGTGGCATAGTGGCTAGCATGGTCGCCTCAGAGCATGAGTTTCTCCCTGCACTTGTGTGGGTTTACTCTGAGCACTTTGGTTTCCTCCCACAGTCCAAAAACATGTACATTAAGGTTGATTAGTGGTTCTAATTGGAGTGAGTCTGTGATTCATCCATATTCTTTACCCGCTTATTCCCTAACTCTGGGTCACGGGGGTCTGCTGGAGCCTATCCCAGCGCACATAGGGTGAGAGGCAAGGTTACACCCTGGACAGGTCGCATCGCAGGACCACTCGTAGACGGACAACCACACACACTCACCCCCCATCCTTATGGCCAATTTAGAATCACCAATCGACCTAATGTTTTTGGACTGTGGAAGGAAACCAGAGAACTCAAAGTAAATCAACACACGCATGGGAAAAACATGCAAAAAGGCCTCTTGCCCAGGAATTGTACCTTATGTCTGTGAGGAGAGCGTGCTAACCACTATACCACCACACCACCCTAGAAGAAATAATCTTAAAGAGAAAATGTTTTGTAAATACAGGCCTGTGGGATACATCTGAATTCGAGTCTGAATTCTAGCCTGAGAAGGCTAAGCATGGAAAAGGCCACTGCAGGAATTTGGATTTGCAGGTACCGAGCAAATTGTCTGTACATATGGCTAGCTGGTCTCTCAATCAGTCGCTGTCTAGTCTCGTACCTTTTCTTAATAAAGAGCTCACAGACACTAACTTATAGCATCCTGCTACGTACCTGCTCACGTTAATCTTGTTCTAGCATCTAGCTCCAGATCCTCTATGCCTGCTCCCTGCCCCTCAAGTGCCTTTTCAAAAGGAGGTTTACCCCTCTATCACAGGTGTTAACGCTTTTAGCCACATCCTGTCATTCTATAAAGACAACCCGCTGGGTCTTACCTTTGGCTGATGTCTCGTTCCGTGTTACAAGTGAGTTCGTTCTGTCATTTCTTTAATCTTTTTAGTTTATATCAAGCCAAATTCTTTTGGTTGGCCCATAAAAAGCCTGAGACGTTTTTTGAGTTATATAAATAGAAATGAAAAACAGAAGAAAAAACATGTGGTGTAGTGCCCGACTAACAGCCATGTGTGTTTTAGCTAAGCTTAAAATAGGTGATCTTGAGGGAGGAAAAAAAAACAAGGCCAAAGGAACAAGGGCAAAGGCAAAAAAAAAGGATATGGGGTTTGCATGGTGGAGTAAGGGGATTGGCTGAGAGCCTTCATGTTCAGCTACTGAGATCACTAAGTGGGTGGTAAAAGCAAACTCTCTTCGGGCCAAACCCTGAGAAACATTCATATCTTCCAAGCAAATCGGCTGGAGTAGGATGTCAACCGCTGAAGCGTGTGCACGAGCCAAGGAGGCCCAGAGAAGCACAGATGGTAGTGCTGACAAATTAGTTTGCTGCAGCAGTGAACTTCTCTCATTTTGGTACCTGGCAATGATCACAGCACTATCTCTCTTTTTCTTCTGCGTTTTCAGCCAAAGGTTTCTACTGTCAATGTCCAACTCTCTGTTCGTAGTAGCTTTCATGTGATGGCATGTCCATGGAGAAGCTCCTTACTATGCCTTTATACATACTCAGTGAAAGCATGTTGGCCGACACTGCCGCCCACATGAAACAGACCGGCCGCCAGCTGGACCATAGCTAACTTCTAATTCATAACCAAATAGACGTGCACAGACGGGGTGGGGCAGAGTAAACCCTGCCTCCTCAGGTTAACCCACTTTTTAAAGTATACCTTTCATTTCCTTAATGGAAAATTAAGCCTAAAACTGGAGGCCGCACTATAGCAGCATGAAAGAAATCATCTATGACGCATGAACGTGTGGTGTACGGTAAATAGGATGCTTCCTCACACGCTGCATCAGCAGGAAGGGCTATGTGGCCATAACCAAAACTCTGTGTGCGGGACACGAACATAAAAGGATGTATATGTTTGAAAGCTTTTCCTTATCTTACACCTGATTTGCATTATGTTCACCCGCTGCCCTTGCGAGTGTCTGATGGATTGAGACCCACTGAAAAAAATCCCATCTCCAAGTTCTGTTCAAAAAAGCAATTAGACAATAAAAAATGGTACTAGGAAGACCAGGACATCTTTCACTAAGTGGGGATACAAAAACAGATGTCTTATCTTGCTTACAGGTCATAAATCACCTGGGCAGAATTTTGCCATCAGTTTCTGTGGGATCTGCTCATCACTCAGCTTGTGTACATACAGCTTGTGTGAGGCCAGCAGAAGAAGTGCATTTGTGTAGTGGGAAATCTCTGGAATACTGTTGGTAGACCGGATTGGTTTACTGGCTTATAGTGGACGGATTATAAACACGTTCATACTCGTACATCTGATACCTCGTTTCAGAGCTGTAATCTAAAGTGTATTCCAGATGCTTGCACATCATACAGACTTGCCCCAAACACTGAAACTGGGTGAGCATTGCCCTCTTCTATACGGTTAATATTATATTATTTTATTATATATTATTATTATTTTATATATATTACATATTGCACAAGTGCATGGTATGTGCTAGGTTTGTTTAGCTTTAATATAGTTCGGTGTAAAGTCATGTGGTTTTGTGCTGTTGGTTTGGCACTAATATCTTGGTGGAACGGTTCTTTCCTCAATTTACATCTTTTATAACAGGTTTATGATCAATACCATGTAACTAATGTGGAAAATATTTTCCCTTTAGTCTCACATGCAGCGTCCTCTGAGCCTGCAAAGTTTTTAGTTGGAGAAATTCGGTGCCCAACAAATCCAGTGTGTCACTGACAAAAATCTCTTAAAATCAGCGAAGCCTCTGCCTATACAGAGTTTAAAAGTGAAAGCAAAATGACGGCCGAAAACTGCATACAAACAACATATTCACTCAACTTTATTTGCAAAAGCAATAAAATATGTATTCCTCCTCCCTGTGAGATACCTCTATAGGCAGTCCAAGGACACGTTTTGGTAGACCAACTGGAAAACTCAAAAACCCCAGATGGTCATGAATTACCCACACCCACTTATTAACATGTCTCTGTATACACAGGATTAAAAAATATATATTATGGTTGGGAATAAGTAATATAAAAGATGAATGTGTGTATA